>BRZM01002499.1:0-52312 GCA_033238685.1 Lates japonicus | reverse complement strand
CACACACACACACTCATGCTAATATACAGTACACACACAGACACTGATTTAACTCAACAAATTTAACGTGTTAATTTGTGACCTTCAGAGCTGCTGGTAGGTTAATTTTATTACCTCTGGACAGAGCCGGGCTAGCTGTTTCCCCTTGTTTCCAGTCTTTGTGCTAAGCTAATTTAGCTGGCTGCTGGTTGTGGCTGCATATTTTGCATATAGACATGAAAGTGGAGTAAGTCATTTTTATTTAAGTATTTTCTAAAAGGTCAAACTATTTCCTTAAAGGCCTCCATCTCCAGTAGCAAAAACATCAGCAATACGTATAAAACTTATCTAATTCTATAAAGGCCATCTATATATAAAGCTGACCCGTTCTGATTAGACCACTGGGATAAGACAGGCTATTAAATCCTGCTTCCTTCCACTCTCCCTTCCTCTGTCTGTTGCTGTTTTTAAAGTCCCTGTCTACCAGCAGCAATGACGACATCCGCTCAAACTACTGAGCTGCGTGCTTATGATGGAAAACTGGACAAGCACCGGGGCTGTGCATGATTCAGGTAGAGCGCCACGTGCGAAATGTTCCACACTATGAAGATGAGCTCAGTGCAGTGAGCCCCCAGCCACCCCCCACCCCGGCTCATTCAACCCAGAACGTATTTTTAAATTTGTGCCAGACTGAGGAAAAATCTGGAAATATGTACCTGTGAATTGACAGATGGTACAGGCACATGGGTGCAAGAAAATGAACAAATCTTGAGGTCATGGTGACGTCACATCAAATAGCAGGTCAGAAAATGAGATGAATGTAGCAGAATAAACACGCACTCCACTGAAAATGATCCTGGATGAGACTTGGCCTAATTGTGTGAAAATAAGAGACCTACATAGAGCAGACAAAAAACCAAACACACAAGTCCCACACCAAACAGGACTGAGGGGTCCACTGAGTCAGTGAGGGCAGCTGGGGAGACATGATGTTTCCTTTGTAAACCTGCCAAGAGTTGAAAGGATAGGCTGAGCTGAGAATTAAGGATTAATCGAGGCATAAGCCCCTTGACTGCTGTGCAAATAAGAGAATAATAATGTGAGGGACAAGAGGGGAAGCCCCACTGAATTCAGCATGACTGCCTATTATGGGTCTTTTGAGTTCATTGTGCTAAAAACAGATATCAAATACATACTTTTTCAGCTTGTTTTTGAGACAGTTATTTGCTTGATGTCATCTGATGGAGGCGTAAAATAAACTGCAATGTTTCATAATTGTTATAACACTCAGTCTCATAGTTTCATGTCTGAATTGACAGCTCACAGTAAAATTTCTGCTCTTATGGAATTACAATTGTTTAATAAAGGATTTAAGGTCTGTGTTATAATAGATGCTCAAAGGAATTGTTCTATATTTTGGGAAATTCATTCAAAATTTGGTGTCTCGCCACGTAATGTAATCTCATGGGATTGCATTCAAATAGCACGCCACTTTCAGGACATTTTGCGTGCCATGTTTATGTATTTTTATCTTGTCATTTTACACATTTTGGACAAGGTTGGGGATCACGACAAAGTGTGAAATGGCAAGCAAAAAGCAAAAAAAAAAAAAAAAAAGCACACAAAGTGACTTAGGGAAACTGGCAGTTTTCATAGGCCATTTGGTAATACCAAACCATGAGTTAGCAGTTAGCTTTGCATAGCACAGTATTTAGCCTCTGTAAAAAGCTTAAAATATCACTAAATAATATGTTATATCTTGTTCCTTTCATTTATACAAAAACAGAAAAGTAAACACGACAAGTTATGATTTGATGGGTCTGCTTCCTGTCTTTATGCTAAGCTAAGCTACTTACAAGCCTTCAGTTTATTTCAATTATATAATACTGGGAGGGCTGTTGGGCAGGCAAAGCTATAAATAAAAAAAGATGTTGGAAACTTATTTCCCTGTTGTTCAGCAGACAAGACATGGGCATCTTTAAAATGTTGCCCAATGTTGAAAAATTCTATAAATAAAGATAATAATGCTTGCTCTCTCTCTCACGCGACATCCTGGTGACTAATATTTACTTGACAAGAATGTAAGATAAGAGACTGTCATGGTGGAGGAAACACTGACAGCCATATTTGGAGTAGCAGGACACACAAAATCTGGGCAGGAAATGCGAGCTGGTGTGTTATGGGACTCACGTGACAGCTGAATTTGAAAACAATGACAGACACTGTGATATGGTTTACACAGACGACAGAGAGGAAGGAAACTTGAACAAAGGGATTTGGTAAAGGAATCCAGCACAAGAGCGGAAGGTTGCATTGTATGGCATACAAGATGAGCGTGAAAAAAAACACAAGTGTGGGTCCCCGAAGACAAAGAGACAGTTGACTGGGGGCGAGACAGAGAGGAAACAGGCCAGCAGAGGCGATAGAAAGGTTGATGACAATTCCTTCTTGGAAAAAGAAACTGTGTCTGTCAAAACAGATGGCAGCTGGTAAAGAAGATTAGGCTCTGTTGCTACTGTCTCCAACACCACTTCAGACTGATCAACACCCCCACTCAAACACACACACACACACACACACACACTGTACTACAAACCTCCAACTGTTTCCTCTCATCCAATCCCAACAACCCGGCAAACATTCGACCCTGTGTTATACTCACTTGCTCCTCTTTTCAGAAAAAACAGACATCTGGCATCAGGATGAGCGTTGATGGTTCTGCATCACCGTCTCAAGTACTACTCCACCCCATGCCCGACAGTGTAGGATTGTTGACAAAGTATGGAAACAATTCATGTCATTTCTCAGTTTATAAGTCAAAGGAATCATTTAACTTGATTGATTATGATAATAACAGGGAACTGAGAACACTGCGATATAACCATAGTTACAATAAATGTGACAGGGCAAGAAACATATGCTTGGTGGATGAGACAAGTTGCAAACAAGTCAGGTCAAAATATCGAATTCCGTTTATTTGGGGATGACAACCAAAGTGACACCTAAAATGTCGGTGATAATCCCTCATTGCACAGGAAAACTGCACAACCAGGAATCTGTCTGTAATTTGTGATGCTTGTGTTTCTTCCCGTCAGACTTCTTTTCGGTGTTGTCGCCATGTCAGCAGACCTCAGCAGTTAACTTGGTGAGTTCAAGGTTGTCATTACCAACAGGAATGATGGTTTCATTCAGCATTTCCTTTACAGTGGATGGTTTTCAGTTTTCCAGTTAATCCAAGGAATGGTCGAACATTCTGGGAAATACGCTCATTTGCTTTCTTGGAGAGAGTTAGACGAGATGTGTGCGCTAAATAGGAAGCTGTGGAGCCAGAAGGCAATTAGTTTCACTAAAGTAAGGGGGACACCTATCAGCACTTCTAAAATGCACTTATTATCATGCTGTATCTTGTTTCAAATTTCTTACCCGGGCACAGTAACTTCCCTTGAGTCTTGTCGTCACTTTGAGGCCTGGTCTGGTGCGTAAGGCCCAACATAAAACCACAAATCAGCATTTTTATACTCAGGATTTTGTGCTGATTAAACAAATGAAATATGTTAATTAATGTGTTGATTAGTGAATCTTGTGCAGGTAAGCAGTTTTCTTTTTACACTCGAAAGAGCCAGACTAGCTCCTCCGGCCTCACTGGAGCTTCAGACATGAGGTCTAACAAAGGAAGAAGTGTATTTCTCAAAAATGTCAAACTGTTCCTTTAAGCCACTTTCAATGTAATGTCTGTTACTTTTTATCAGAGCATGAGAGCTTATGGACTGCTTGAATGCACATTAGTTTTGGCGTGTTTGCGGGCAACATGTGCTAACACAAATATTACCAGATACACATTATAAGAAAAATTCAGAGACAACACGTCATACTTCATCAGTTGGTTGGTTTATTTATCATTAGCAATGACACCAAATGTACTCTACTGTTTTCACTTGCTATCATAGGAGATGCATTTTGAATTGTAAACAGTGAAAATGATAAAATGCATTTCAGAAAACTCCTTACAAGCAGTGTATGACCAGGGTAAAGAGCAGATTGTACCTGCTCTTGCTCACCTATTTTTTTTTTTTTTAACAATACATGTCATCTTATAGTTTTGAGTCTCTCATATTTACATAGATACAGCTGGGTCCCACATTCATCACCAGCAGAGACCTATCGGTTTTTTTGTTTTTTGTTTGTTTTTAATGTGTTATCACATAGTTTTCTTAAAGAATTATATTTACAACCATAACGTCCCCAGCTGCCTGCTGCTGGGGGTTAACACACAGTTAGAATCACTTGCTTAAAATTCATTAAACTACTTATGGTTCTTGAAAGTTTTACGTTGTAAGTCAACCTTATAGCTCTAAGTTTGTTTTGTTTTTTTTTCTTAACAAATAAAGTTAATACAGAGCTCAAGCCGATCGTCTTCCCCATAAAAATTACAAATTATCCAAATAAATGAACAAACCAAAAAATAATAATAAAATAAAATAAAAAAATATTGCACTTAAAGTTCAGGACAGCATTGGACCTGTTTGGTGGTTAAGAGGAAAGTGAGAGCTTTTAGCTGAGTGCTTTGGAGGGAGGTGAGGGTGTCTGTAGAAGCATCCAGCAAGTTAAACTAAATAAATAGGCAAACCTTTGTACAACATGAAGCAGTTTTTCTTTCTTCCTTGGACTATGAAATGAGCAACCTCACGTGTATTGCTCAGGAGAACTAGGGAGTGCAAGTTGGAACCCTAAAGCATAGGAAAAAATAATAATAATACAGCGAGCATGTGGAAAAACCAAAACAGCTGAGAAGATAAACCAAGCTGGAATCTGTCATAGCAATGTCCTGAGAATGCTTCCACGATTAGTCCAGAATGAGCTACAATGTTAAAGGAAATGTCGTTTGGCTGCACCGAACACTTTGTCTTTTTCTTCTTGAGTTTTCGTTCCTTGTTGTAAACAGTCTTTGGAGACAGGAAGCAAGTCGTCTTTTTTTTTTCCATTTGTGGCTTTGAATGTAACTTTGAATGTCTTTTAATGTGAGAGTGACACATATCTGTGTTTCTTCACAGCTCCAGTCAATGCGTTATTCATACGTTTGTGTTCTTTGCCCGTCTCTGTCTCCGCCTTTGTCCGTGTTGAACGCTCACAGTATCTTTCCACAGTCTTGGTGGTGAACTGAATGAGTGGAAAGCCATTTATAGAAGCTTTGAGAGAATGTAGAGTTTAACAGAGATGCATGAGAAACAGCTACTTTTCATTCAGACATCATCTTGTTTTTTTTTTGTTTTTTTCTCTCTCTCTCCAGTTCGGAGCTTGATGAAAAAAAGCACGCAGAGAAAGGACTTTGTGTCGTACCCACAGCTTTTGAAGTGGCTTCACAGAGGACGTGATGGAGGAAAAGGAGGGGATTAAAAGTTGGAGTTTCAAAAGAAAATCAAGGGAAAAAGTGACAAAACAGTACCGGACTGTCTTCATGTCTGCGGGGGTTTTTTCTTTTCTTTTTTTTTTTTGAGTAACCCCTCCTTTTCTCCAGTACAACTGGACAAAAACATAAAAACATAAACAAATGTCTTTTTTTTTCTTAAAAGAGACCGACACACACACACACGCAAAAAAAAAGCAACAGTGATCAAACAAGCGTCCAGCTCCTGCTCCAGCCCTCGCTTATGGGCCTCTGTAATTTTTAGTAACATCCATTCATCCATTCATCAGTCCATCCATTCATCCATCCACCTGGTAACTGTGTAAACTACATTCCTTTGCAGTGCCATAGCTTTGCCGCGTCCTCTCACACCATAAAAAATAAAAATGATAGTGGACAGGATGACAGACACAAAAAAGAAAAATTGAAAAAAAGGCAAACAAAGAACCTCACATCCCACCCACCCGCTGTACATTTTTCAAGTCTGCTCTCTCATCATCATCTTTCTCTTCTCCTTCTCTATGTATCTTTTTTCTGGTCTCTTCTGACGAAGATGAAGTCGAAGTGGAGCTGGGCTTTTTGCCGATTAAGTCCAAGTAGAGTTCAGAGCGGAGGAAGCGGCGGTATGAGTCCTTCTCCATCAGCCCGTATATCCGCCTCTGCGCTAGGTCAAAGCATGAGCGCGTCACATTCTGCAGGTTGTCCTTAGTGTGATCCCTGGTGTACGAATCCAGGTTTACCTGCAGAGGGGGAAAGAATAGAAACGAGTGAGACAAGTGCAAGGTCGCGCTCTTATATTGAAGGAACAAAAAATGGAAAAGGGGTGTTTTCTTTTTTCTTCTTTTTTTGCAGGAGGCTGTTTTGACGTCATTTTTTCCAGCATCTTGTATGAGTTGTGTTCACTCTCACTCACCTCTTTACAAGACTGGATAGCGATGTATTCTGCAAAGATTTTCTTGGCTTTTGAGGCCATCTTGGACTGTGACTTGATCTTCTTGTATTCCTCACATGCTAGCCAGACTTCCAGATTCTCTTCGCTGAACTCCGTGCGCAGGAAAGCTCTGAACGCTGCCAGACCATCTGAGAGCAGAGAGGAGGAGGAGGAGGAGGAGAATAAACAAGAAGAGAGTTGACTAGAGAGCCATGGCAACCTCACAGCAGAAGTGCTCTTTGGAGTTTCAGCGCCTAAAATAGCTCTGTGACGGCCTTTGAGTCATGTGGTTGGAATAAAGTGAGACATAAAAAATCAAAAAAACCCTCTCAACACCGCAGCACATATTCAAGTCCTCAACATCCTTTAAGTGACATCACACCTCTGACCCAATCCTTCCTTGCTATTCAGCATGACATCTATGCATCTCCCTATGCACACACAGTCAATGAACAAAGACATGACTGTGTCGGTGTACGAGGGAAAAACAAGACTAATACTGGAACTTTGGGCTTTTCAAGTTTCGGTCCAGTTAATGATGTGAGGAAGAAGGCATCCAGAAGAAAGAAAGGCAGGAAGCCGTGTCCACCCACAGCTCCTGTCTGCACCTTTCCGTTCCCATGAGTCACCCACGCTGATAAGCGGAGCCAATGCAAAAGCGTAAGTCATCTTTTACCTCATTCTGGTAAGCAGGAGTGAGGCAAGAGGTGGAGGAGAGGAAATTAGAAGAGGGAGGATATAAAGGGGTCAACAGAGCCGGATGAAGAACAGATGTGGAGCCTGGCTTTGCATCAGCTTTGGAAAAAAAAAGAGTGGGACTGAACTGTGGAAGATGAATTGTGGAAAACAAAAATAGCAACACACTTGCAGGTTGCCTGTTTTTTTTCCCCTCTCTGTCACCCCCCCACTTCTTTCTGTGTAACACATGGACTCTGTCTGTTGGGATTAGGGAAACTTGCTGCAAGCTGCCTGCTCACTGCGGCAGTGTGTGTGTGTGATCCATCCCCCACCACCTTAAGCCTGCACTGCATGCATGTATTCACACACTACCTGATAATATAACGTACTAAACCATAAGGCAAACATGTTTAAGACAAAAGAGAGTTGATTCTCATGTATGAATAGCAAGGAGATGATGAGAGGAAACGGTAAGGACAAGGAATTAAGAGTAACTTACATTTGTGTGCCAGCAGCTTGTCAAGTGAGTCCCTCCATTTCAGTGCTTCCTCCGGGGTAGGCCTGCAGATAAAAGCAGAGCGATTCTTTAACAAGCCCATCTCAGCCAGGTTTCACATTGTGTGACCCATCCGCAGAACTTTGTCTATGTTGGGTAAATGAGTGGAGACGTGGAAGGTTTGTAATTCCTCTCCGTTGCTTCCTTCCACTCTAGTCTGTGTCTACTGCTCTTTCCCTCACATTCGGTTCTGCCTTGTGAGCAGTTTCAACACTGAGAGCCATGAGTCTGTTGTCTGCTTCACCCTGGTGGGGGTAGGCTTTTATATTCCCACTGAAGGCAAATTAGCAGGCGGGAGGGGAGGGGCCTCGGGCCGGCCAATAGGGACGCATTATTGGGTTTAGAGTCCTCCTCCCCACCCCCACCCCCACCAGTGTATGTCTGCCCCCTGCTGCTTCTCATCCTTTCTGTACCCTGCTATAAATCATGCCGCTTATCTTTCACTCAAATATACTTAACACTCAAACACTTTACCATCTTGTTTCACTCACTGTCATATGTTGAAGCTGCTGTTTGATAAACAAGTACACATACAGTAATGCTTGGCCCTCAGATTCCTGAATTACTCTTGGCAAAGTTTCCTATTATGATATAAAAGAAATTATAACATAAGAATATATAATATTAATATGTGGTTGAATTTCTACAGAGGATATTTATTGTGATTTTTGGGACCAAATGGTAAAGAATATAGAAAAAGGATATGAAGAATGTTTTACATCTTTTTAGCTTCCTGTGCTTCTTTAGCAATGACCAAAATACAGGAAAATTAGAAACAATTTCAGTCTTAAATATCACATAAACCACTAAGATTTCATATGTGTAATATTTAACCTCAACATATTTAATTTGGTAAATATATTTTCTAGATAATTAAAAAAAAAAACACACACACATGTCCAAACAATTCACTTTCCCTCCCTCTGACATGCCAATCTTACAACACATCCTCCCATTCATTTTATTGTAATAGCACTCAAGCACACTACCATCTCTACTACTGCCCGCACGTCTGCCCTACTGCCCACATGTCTGTCTTTCAACACCAGGTCATCACCAGTTGTGGCGAGATCCGGAAAACAGTCTCTCACACACACACGCCCACATTGCACATGCTGTCAGGAAGTGGCCACTTACTTGACTGACTTCATAGATTTGTCTAGCATGCAGGCTGGGTTGCTTCCTGGGGATTCATTCCTCCTCCGCAGGAAAGCCAGCCGATTCTTCACGTCTTTGGCCCTGGGTGTGGAGAGATATAGAAGGGGAAGAAGGGGGAGAGAGTTGGAAGGGAGGAGGAAGAGGAGGAAAGTTGGAAGCTTAGGGATGACAGGAATGATAAAAGTAGATAGAGGGGGGTAGACAAAGAGATGGGAAGAAAGAGTTGAGTATCCAAGTCCAAAGTCCACAAGTGAGACAATCCAAGGCATGGGAATCACCAATTAAGCTCTTCAGCACTGTAAATCCAATCCACATGAAATCAAACCCACAAATGCCAGAAAAGGTGAAAATAAATGCTGTGTTGTGTACATTTTAGTCTTCAGCGAGGTATGTTGGTATGGTAGAACAGAATTTTTCCAAAAGCTCCTTTTCCTCGCTTTGTGTCAGTGTCGTTCCTGTCAATCTAATATCTCTAACAGTCTTTCCTGTAGATGCGTCCCTGGCAGGTTCCTCGGCAGGGACTGAACAAATGTGGCAGAGAAGGAGGAGAGAGACTCAGTGCTCACTCCTCCGTTTCATCACGCCATTCTCAATGTGCCCAGAGGGGTTGCTGAGAGGGAGCTGACTCAGGGCTGAGGCAACAGGGCACTGTGACCTCCGTGCCGCTTCCCTCCGAGCAGCGGCATCCAAAATCCTCCCCTGACCGCCCGCCTCACCTGTTTCACCTTTCTACAACCGTTACACACACACACACACTCTCACATGTAGACCCCCCACCCCTGCTGCACATGCATCACCTTAAAACTCAGACCAGGTAACACACCAACCCTCGGCTCCCCCCGTGGGATCCAACAAAAATTCTGCGCATTCCCATAATCCCATGGTACCTGTCCTGGCTTTTCCCGACCTGGAGCACGTGCTGCCTCATTGGGATGTGACCTCACTCAACACCCATTTCCTGAGTCCCTGCTTTTGATTTCCACTGTGGATTGGCTGGCCCGCTAATAATGCAGCGGCGATGGTGTGCGCTCGCTGGGCCTAATCACTGCAAGCTGTCCCGCTGCCAACCCACGGCCCCCCAGGAGAGCATGTACACCCCAAATTAGGAAAAAGGCTTCCAATTATAGACACTTACACACTGGGGGCAGAACAAAACTGCCGATTAGCTCAAATACTGTACAGGAACACACTTGGACGGGGATGAAAGAACGCCAACGCAAATGTTTCAAAGAATCCCCTCCCCCGAACACCTGCACCTGTGCTAACTCATGCCCACTTCACTGGTGCTTTCATGCCAGTAACAGGTGTTGGGAAACTCCCAGTCTGCACCAGTGTGTGCATGTGTGTGTGTGAAGGGAAGAGAGAGAGGTAATTTATGCATGTGTAAATGTGACGTGGTCACACACACACACACAGAGCGGCTGGCCAAGCCGAACAGAGAACACAGTCTGCTGTAGATGTGTGTTTTTCCAACGGCTGCGGGGGAAAGGAAAGGTAGAAACATGCCCGTACACATGATACAACATGACTGCCTGAGTTGTTGGAAATAGCGGCTGAATAGCTCCTTCAAAAATCAGGATGAGTGTGACTTTGTACTTTGATTTGGGTGTGTTTGGGTTTGGGGGAGCTGAGCTGGTGCAGATTACTTTAGTCGACTCAGAGAACCACAGGAGGCCTTTTTGGAAAGCATTTGTCAGATTCAGGAGGGAGGAACTTCCAAATTTGTTCCTTATAAATGTGTATGCTTGATGAAAAAGGAAACAGCATTTGGTGTGACAACTAGTTAAAGCTATGTGAAAGCCTTTTTTCTCCTCTCAGGCAAGTTAACTCGAAAATGGAAATTTTACATGGGGATAAAAATGGATTGAGGACAACAGAGAACCAAAAAAATATCTTAAAAACAGACACATTTTGCAATGAATTCCAAGGAATACTTAGAGAGATGACTGATCTGTTCACTGAAATAACGTAAGCCCCCTGCGTGAAATCGGCATAAACCAGATGCTAAATTGCTGGACAGAATTTAGGCCTCTGTTCCATGGAAACAACAGGGCTCTCTAATGCAGCATCCCTGTGAGTAGCTCACACTTGCAAGCCTGAAGGACATTATTACCCAAATAAAAACTCTCTTGCTGTTAAATAAACTCATAACATCAGAGCAGGATTTATTAGATTATTCTATTTTTAGGTTGCTCTCAAGGCAATTAGGTCTTGAGCTGTGCGTGCGTTAAAAAGCTAAAAGAGAGCCTCTGTCTTGCCAGTGCATGTGAGGAAGAAAAAAACTTGTGTTTTATAAGGGTTGGAAAATATTGTTGGCCTGACAAAGGACACTTTATTATTTATGTCTGGTTTTATACAAGCCGAGCCCGAGTGGGAATGATGTGACAATGATGTCATAACAACAGGCACTTTAAGGGAAATGTATGTTTCTATCCTGCCACCATGTGGGTGTCAATGGATACTGCAAACACAAACAATAGCACAGATTGCTTGCAAAGCATTCCTTCACCTCTCGCGGTCCGTGTCAACACTGGCAACAAGTCGAACTTACATCATCCCGTGATTTATTTTTCCAGTTATTTTCAGAAACTCAAATACAGCTCTCACAGTATTCTTGAAATGAGGTGATATCTATTACATGTGGCCTCCTCATTTAAAGCACCGCTTCTTTCTGTAGTCTGCCTGAGGTGTGAGGTTCCTTCCTGCACGGCGACTCAACTCATAGAGCCATAAATGTAACTGTGATTACTGGAGTCAACAGCAACTACAACTTGAAGCAGGGTCACATAACACTCCTCCATCAGCATGGGTAAAGACACATTCTCCTTTCTTTTCCCTCCAGATGCAGAGAGTTTGCTAACTCAGCTCCCTAACTATAATTAATCGCCTAAACAAAGGGAAGACATCATTAGTATACTGAGTACTCTAAATCCTTAACTCAGACTTAAAGCAGGAGGGGAAGGGGACTGATACATGCAGGCACACAGAAGAAGCATTGCCATTTCTGATATAAAAAGAAACACAAAAGCACATATACGCATATTTCTGTATTAGTTTTGTTTAATATTAGCGATGGAAAGCAGTCTTGTGGGCTTTTTATAGTGACGCTGTTCTTGCACTTGAAATTTGATTTACCCAATGTTCTTTGCACCTCTGCTCTTTATGTGCTAATGGCTCTTCTCACAGTGCCTCTCTATTTAAAGTTGCTACTTCTTCCTCTTCACTGTATCCCTCCAGCTGCTATTAGCTCCCCAGCACTAATGCCATTAGCTATGTATCACACTCCATTTGATTTATTACATACAATGACCCCTATTCTTAACTTAATCCGCTAAAAGACTGACACATGCCCTGTGGAAGATTATCAAATTAATGTGTATTCTCCAATGCCCCTCGAGCAAACTATTTACAGCACATCCGTGTTTCGTGGCACATTGCATGGTGTGTGCACACACCTGAGTGTCTGCTCACGCCTGTGCAAGAGAGACCACTTTATGTGCTTGAGTGAGGAAGCAAGAGGTCTTTAGCTCCGCAATTATCTGCAGGTTTCTGTACTCTTTATTCCCTCTTTGCTTGGCTCACATTAGATGCACTAATAGTACCCTGCTGGCTATTCCTGGTGTTCTGAAAAGTAGGCCGCACTCCCAGGGAAAGGCTCTGGGAGCACATGGGGGGAGAGCTACAGACAGACAGACATACTGCAGATCACAATGTACCACACAAGCACCAACCCAAATCTACTGTCCCCTCTCATCCCACTTTTCTGTTTGCTGCGTGAGGCTTTGTTTCCCCACAGCAGAGGAGTTCACCCTTTGTAAAGCCTGACCTGTGAAATCTAGCGTTGAGCACAGAGGAGGAATTGAAATACAGATGGTGAGAGCAGCAACGTTAAAGCGTGTTTTCATTCCCTCTGCCACTTTCTATTTACAGAAGGCTGTGTGCCTGTGAAGTGAATGCAGGGCACAGAACACAAATAACACTGTGCAAGTGTGTGAGCGTGTTTGTACATCTGAGTCTGTGCTAGTGTAATGGGTCAAGGGTTGTGTCAGTGTGTCACACTTTAAATAACATTAACACTATTACGGCTGTGGGAACAAATCGTGAGTGCTTGTCCTGTACTTTCTTAACAGCCCAAAAACAGCCCAGAGATGCGATGCCTTCATAAACACGAAACTTAAAGCAGTAAAAAATGCAAAAGCCATGCCTTCTCTGCAAATCCATAAAGTGCCTCATGGCAAAAAGAGAGTCACTCTGCAATGTTCCTAGAAGAACAATGAAAAAGGGAATTGTCCTAAATCCTGTCCATAAATATAACACCATCACATTCATAGTCTCCCTCAATCAAGACCAAAAAAAGAGCTCTATTTCTGAGCAAACTCACCTTCCTAGCCACAAAAACCACATGAGCAATCCTATTCCTGAAATCCAGGCTGCGTATAATAAGAAAAAGGGGCAGCCTCAAGGTAGAAGTTAAAGCTTCTTCCTCCAAAATAGTTTTGAGTGCTTCAGCCTCATGGGGGATTCTTCTCCCTCACTGCGACTGTCAAATGAGATCCATGAAGAGGTCAGATAGCTTCCTACCAGCTCTGGAGCAACTATTCCTCCAGGGACGCCAACAACCCCCCCCTTCCTGATATTGAAAATTAAAGCACAAATGAACCCATTACATGCAAACATGCCTGCTGCTTTTGCTCTTACCTTTCCAGGTACTTCTCTGAGAAATCAACCATAGTGTGAAACATGGGTGCCGGCCTGTACGCAGGTTCACTCTGTGCGTGTGGAAATTTGACAGCATGTAAGCGCGTGTCAAGAGGTGCCAGTGGTGCTCGGGGGGAGGGGGCCCAGGGGTTTTGTTTGACAATCACATTCCTCTAACCCCTGAGAGGCTCTGGTGGAGCTTTATATAGTCCTGGGGGTCTGGGGAAGGCGGACCCTGGGCTCACCCAATCACCACACAGTGTTTAGAGAGGATAGATTCCTTCCACTGGGGCATGACAGCTTTTTAGTTTTATGGGTTAGTAAGCTAAGATGACATTAGTCTTTTGGCAAAAGAAGCGACTCAACTAATGTAATGATCTGTTTGTCTGTCTTAAAGCTGTGTCTTTGATCTTCAAGTCTTTTTTCAGAATCTGATTTAATATCCCCAATAAGTAACTAAAAATGGATAAACCTGAAAAATCCTCTCAATATGACTCATGTTCTTGCAAATACAGCGTCTGAGGGACTTTAGCCATGCTTTTAACATTACGTCATAACCTTACAGCATGCTTAAAGAGAACTACACAATGGGGCTACAGTGGCCATTATCCAGCAGCTATTTCACAATGACATACAAGGACCCCAAAAACTATGACTGGTCTGCGTGGGCTGCTTGCGTTCTCTCCATCAATTTTCAAATGCCGGTAGAAGTTAAAGAAAGACCAAGCAGTCTCCTCCTTTTTTTAATATACACATCTAGCAAAGCCAAATCCACTGCATTGTGGGTAATGTAAGTGCTAAGTTTTGACAAGTAGAACAAATATGTGGGATCCCACAGTGTTGGGAGAATGCAATGCTATGTCAGCAGAAAAGTCTTTTCAAGCACAATATTGCCTGATCGTGTACAATAAATGTGTTTAGCATTGCGGTGGTGCTATCAACAGCTGAAACCTGACACTCGACTACAAATCAAAACCAACACCACAAGTATCCCCAGCAGGAAACCCATTAGCACTGACTTTAATTTGAGATTAAGTCAAAGACATCTGGACTTCTGTTTTGCTCTTGAAGAGATTTGTCACTCATACAAGAGGCTTCATCAGTTTAACTGATTGCTAGGAATTCTCAGTCATTTAAAGCGACAAAGGATGTCCACACCTCGATGTCCAGTTATTATTTCTTAGTCTTTATTATATACTTTTAATTAGGAAGTCCAGTTAAGTTTAATACTGCTAGATGTCTTCATATAATCTGGATGACTGAGACAGACATAACAGTTTGAAGTGGTTCACACGATCTCGACACTGATTCTACAACAAGGTCAGTGCACATCATGTCTAACTACAAAATGACATTCACCTTGGCCAACTTTCACAGTATAAAAAAAGGCCTTAGATGCACTTTGGCAGCAAAGTAGCAAGGTGATACAGTACATAAAGTACAACCATACATACGTCAAACATAAGGAACACAGACACACAGATGGTAATTTGTGATGTGTTTCTAATAAACACTTAACAGGCACTTTACGCTGTCCTATTCTGCCCTCTCCATCTGCCTGTATTTCCTGCCTCTATGAACTGACGTTGAGTACCAGTTCTAATCTCTGAAGTACTGGTATCCCAATCTTGCCTTTTTGCCTCTATCATCATCATCTTCATAAAATTAGATGAATCTGTCAAAAAGCTCATGCTTCTGCACATAGTTGATTAGTTTATTGCTTTATTGCTAACTGCCAGATGGGGGTGGGGGGTGGGGGAGGTTGTAATTGTTAGCTGTACAGGGATTCATTGCTTGGGGAAGCAGAACACCTGGACTGAGTAAAAACAAAAGGTGGTAATAGATAATGTGGGCAGTCCCTGGGGGAAAAAACAGCTGTGCTGGATCCAAAGAACGAGACACAGCGAGTGAAATGTGCAAAAAGGGGATGAGGAAAAGAGCGAGAGAAGTGCTAGAAGTGAGAAAATGTAAAAAGGCACAGAGAGTAAAGCAATGAGAAGTAAAGGAGGAGACAAAGCATGTTTAGAAAGTCAAGGACCAGACTCTTTGTGTTGTTGTGAATGATGCATGAGTGAGGGTTAAACAATGAATTCACTGTGCTGTGGCTGAGTGCTTTGTAGCAGCAGAGAGAGAAGGTTTGAAAGAGGACAGATGAAATGGGCTTTTACATGTAAGTACCTATTGATGCTGTGTATTGAGATTTGATTAATTCAGTCTTCCCATCACTGATGATGATTAGAGTGATTAAGGCAAGAAGAAGAGTGCTTGTAGTGATACTAATTACCAGACTGAGACCTGCCCTAAAAAGTGTGAGACGAAAACATGGAGAAATGGATCAGGATCACCACCCCCTCCCCCACAAGGGACCAAAAGAAGAAACAACCTCTCTATCAGACGATCAACTTACTCGACAAAAGGTTAAAAACACAGCGCACAACGTACAAAAAAATCATGGGACATTTAGAGTAGAGAAAATCTAATCTAGTGCTACTGCTCCCTGCTCTGAAAACCACATGGCCAAAGCTCACCTTCTTTAACTATAAATGAACATCTCAGCATGATTCTGCCCTACAGATGTACATCTGCTTGCTCCATTGGCTCTCTCTATATGTTATAGATCAACCTCCAACATCTGGAGGAAATAATCTAATTTCCTTCATGCTCAGTTGGGAGAGCCTGGGATTTCAATCTATAGCAGCAACATATTGCATTTGTATTCCTGTGAGATACACAGAAAGATATTGTGTTGAGAGTATGTTTATTTGTGTGACTAGATTATTGCCCCTGGGATATGTTTACAGCTTGGCATAATGAAAAACGGCAGGAAAATGGGTCAAAAATATTGGACAGTGAAAAAAGCTTCATAAGTGACAAAAGGCTCATGATGTTGAGAATTAAATGGAAACAAGGATTAATGAATACAGAGGTCAAGTGAGTAAACATGTAGAGTTTCCACCATGCTCAGAGAGGTTGGTGGTTTGTCTTTTTTATATTGACTAATGATGACAGAACAGGGGTACATCGGGGACAGGAAGTCATTTTATCTACAGCACTTTTTCTTCCATGCAGCCTTCATCAGTGCCACAACTAAGCAACACAAATACCTCTTTTAAATAACAAAAAACACAGATGAGCCCATTCAAAGTAATTAGCATTGCACCTGGCAAGTTAATCAGATGTTTACATAGCAACCGATCACCATCTAGTACTGGAACAAGGCAAAAGTAGAGACTGATCCAACATAATAAAATGTCACTTACTAATTCATTAAATAAAATCTGACAATATTTCAAGTGGTTACATTGGGGATATTAAGACTTCTCAACAATTTCCAAAACCCTACACATCTTTAGCTTCTGTCCCATCTCACGGTTAAATAAAAGTGTTTGAGAAGTAAAAGCAAATCTATGAGTTTGAGTTAAGAAAAAAAAAAGAATCGTATATGTGACAGAGTGATGAGTAATATTAGATGAGCTAACATCACGATGCATGCCTGTTTACCTTCTGTTAGTAAGCAAACAGTTTGCCAACCCTGACCTATGTCAACAAGTGCTATCCAGCTGAGCTGCAATGTGTGGCCATGACTGAGATTGCCAGGTACACATATCACTTACACATCACTCTTTATTCTGTTTATTAAGTCTTTGGTTAAAAAAAAACAAGACATTCTTTCCTCTTGAAAGTAATGAATTAACTCAACAAGTCCTGTTTGATGTTACTACAATGAAAACAAAGAGTTTAAACACAATTTATTGCAATCACTTGCAATCCCCTGATCACAAATCAGTCATTGATTTGGAGTTAAGACTACATTAAGACACATTTCTTATCCCTAAAAATCAATTCTCTTTTCTCTCAAATTTCTGTTTTAGTAAAGCAAGTAAAATGGGTCTGAAGCTGTTTCCGACAGCTGACAAAAAAAGAAACATACTCAAGACTCTGGGGAAAAAAAAAGAAAATCTGTGGAATCTTAATCACTTAATCTGCTGGTTAACTAAACAACATTAAACACAGCTTGTGCAGAAGAATGGACAGCTATCAGGCCCAAGGACAGCCGCTGAGAGTGGCTTTATTGTCCTCATGGTGTGAAATGTGCTTTCATCCTGATGAACAGGAGTGTGAATAAAGTTCATTCAACAGCTGATGAATCACAGAGGCGTGGACACACACAAACACACACGCAAACAAACGCTCTCAACACGCACACACCTCACTTCTCACACTGCTGAGAGTGTGAGAGACCCATATGGTACCACACTCCTCAGCAGCACACACGTCATTTACCACTTCATTAGGTAGATTATGAACAGCGTTAAATGATTAGCTGTTACTCTCATTGTCACTTTTAGCGTAAAACATGCTTCTGTATTTGCGGGTCTGTGAACATGTGCTGGCTTTACATAGACCATCACAATGGCCAGAATACTTCCAGAGAGTCAAGCCAGAAACCTATTTTTAATCCTCCTATAAGAATCTAAATTAAACTGCACAAATAGGAGAGGTTTTAAATTCAGCCATCCAAGGGACATGTCCTGACATCTTCTGTCCACTAATCCAGTCACACCCGTGCTAACACATTGTAAGAATAAGTCCTGATATCTCAATTAACCCTCCTATGGGCTGCTGTAAAACAAGTCATTAACATTCACCATTAGTTTGGACACAAGTAACAACATCCTTTTAAAACAATGGATGTTAAGACAGGGTGTGAAAACTATACCTTTATACTGTATAGACAGTAGGCTGATGACTGAGCATTGAACACATAAGTGGTGAATGCTATTGTAGCTGTCAGGACTATGAGAGCTTAATCATTGTAATGCTTCTCACTCACTTTCATTCCCATGCTTTATTTTTCTCACACATTAACTACAATGATATTATCTTTTTATGTTAAATCTAAGAGTCTAAGCTTTGTTTACAACTTTCAAAATGAGCAAATGGTAAAAATGCAAATCGTCACAGAGAACAAACACACAACAAAAAGATTCATTTGACATTTGAGTACTTACAGGTTCTTGGATTTCTTCTTCTTTGTTCCTTCGGGGCCAACCTCACAGCTACAGGGTGATCCGGAGCTCAGCTGAGGGGAGAGGAAGGAAAGCAAACACTGCATCATCCACCCTCCACACAGAAAGAGGGCCCTGTAGCCTCATGCAGATACCGTGCCCAGCTTTGGCTTTAGCTCCAACGGGCAATGACAACCCAGCTGGCTAGTGGGGTAATAAGTTCTTGGTGTGTCCAGTTAATCCAGACTGAGACAACTCCAGTTTGTAACACACACAGTCAGTCACCAAAATGGTCAATCCATAGCAGCAGTCCACAGTGTAAGTCCCACAAGGCAAAGCCCTCTGAATACAACTGAGTGTGTGTATGCAGCCGATTGTGTTTGTAAACCATATGTGTCTGGGTATAACAAAGTAAGGAGAATCTGTGAGAGTGCGAGAGCGTGAAAGACCACGGCTGTTGTTTCTGTTGGCCTCCAACTGTGCCCTTGGTTTGAAGTGTTGAGCCAAGACCCCGGTTTCACATTACACTTTCTGCCAACCCACCGTTTTGATTGGTTAAGAGCGAAAAGGGAAGTTGCTTCAGGGTGGAGAAGGGGTCAATCTTCACTAATCTGATGGCCTGAAGCTGCCCCATTGTATGTGTGTGTGTGTGTGTGAGAGACTCTAAATAATGAGCCATTGTATTACAGGAACACACAGTTGAATCTGAGCAAGATACTGGCCACAGCTGGTAACACATGGTGGTGTGTGTTTCATGTCTTTGTGGGACCCAGTTAGAGTTTCAGCCTTTGGAGTGAGGACATTTTTGGCAAATTAAGGATATCTGTGACCGGCCTACACTTACTCAAGGCATTGTTTTGAGGTTTTAAAGTTGGCTGTAGGGTTTGTAGTTTGTAGCTTGAATTCAGTCAGTTACAATGTAGTCCTAAGATTTCACGGTGGAAAAAAAACAAATCAAAACATCTCTACAAATCTCTCAAACCTCTAAGATCCCAACTTCCTCTGGCAGTACAGTAGAATAGCTTTCCATATATACTTTTTTCACACACTCTTTTTGCCAATAACACTTTTTTTTTTTTTTTTTTTAACCACTGGAAGCCATGGTAACTGCCTGATTTCAAGCTTACCACAGCTGTTGCTCTCCATCACTGAGGAAGCTACAAACTTTTTACAGTCACCTTTGAAGCCTACAGCGGGTGAGCGCTGAATCAAAACACAGACTTTAGGTGCAGTACCCCTTTAAGGTTCGAGGAGAGTCAAACACACTGCTACTTGAGAAAACACATGCAAGACAAGAAGACAATCAAATTATGAAAACACCTTTATCAATATGACAACACATGTTCAGCATTTAGAAAGTCCATTGGAAAATGAGCTAACGGAAGTTTTTTTAAGAACATTCTGTTCAAATGATGCAGATATTATTCTAGATATCTGTTGTTGACCTGGCAGTGATTCTGTAGCGTATTTGATTGTGTTTTCTGTATCTGGTTGTGTTTTTTGTATTGCTTTGAGTGTTTGGTTGTGTTTTGTCTCCGTTTATGTTTTCTCACTTTCTCGCTTGTGTTTTGTCTATGTGCTTGTTTTTTCTAAAGTTGTGGTGCATCATGCTCTCTACTTGCTTTACATGAACGCATACTAATGTGTTTGTGTGTAAATGCCTTTGTGTACCCAATTGTGTCTGCATACAGTAAGAATGTGTGCATGCACATTGTGGTTGTAGGTCTATAACTGTGCTTAAACAATAATGTTGAACCTCATGAGCAAACATTCCCTGCATTATACATCCGTTTATGTTGAGCCGCCCTACATGTACCAGCTGCCCAAAGTAATTTCCCATTGTGTTTTTGTATTGTTGTTGAAATTGGTTAATAAATCACTCACAAACATTAGGTGGAATTGCTCTATGAAACATAAAACATTAACTTTTGTGGATTCCTGTCTTGGCTGTGAATTGTTTCATCCTTCATTTTTACAATTCAGAATAAACACTAACCATCTTGATGAAGCTAAAGCCTGAGTCCTACTTTTGATAGTGTTATATCATTATATTATAAAAGTGGATATTTTATCTGGTTGTGTCCCTGAATATTTTAAGATCTCATGCATTCCAACTTCACTAAAGCAGCCTGGCAGTCATCTTCCTGATCTCAGCAAACATAAGCTGATTTTGAAGTTTTTAATTCATAAAGTTTGTAATAAACATATTTTTAGAGTTTTAGAGTTTCTTGTCAGCAGCACTGAAACACATGTCAGGGATGCGAATTACACCTTGTTCAATGCTAATGTGGGTGAATACAGTGTGTTAGCGCTCCTTGACCTCGGTGCAGCGTTAGATGCTGTTGATTGTGGCATCCTTAGTGACAAACTGACTAGTTCTTCCTGTTTGGGTGATAATATGGTCTGTGAGAATCAAAATGCTCATTGTCATTGTAGGTATCCTACGCTGATGCACTGCTGTGCAATGCTCTGTGACTGAAGTCCCAGTTGACTGTGAAAGGTGAATGAGTTTATGTTATGTAGGAGCTGTCTAAAAATAAGCACAAGCTAAGAACAGGGACAAAATATATTTAGAGCTGCTGTTTGATGGGTATAAAGACCTGTCAGACAATACAGTGTGTATGGGGATATATAGAGGGAGACTTGGTGTATGTTTCTAAGCTAATTACTTAGGTAATATTGACAAAATGTGATATTTTAAACCAAAGAATGATGATAATTGGTAATAAACACTGGTGCCTGAGGGTATTCACACAAAATAAATGTTTGAGACAAGACCACTAGTAATAAATGTGAATATGATGACCAAGCAGGAAATAATTGATATATATCCTCCAGCTTTAGGAGTGCATGTAACTAAACCATCCAAAAATAGCCATGAACACAGGACATTTTCAGTTGCATGAGCAGGGATTTAAGTCATTTAGGATCATGAGAGACATCAAAAACTCCAAAATCTAATCGCTAATCTCAGAGGGAACAGCACAACAGTGGAGTCCCAGTCCCTACAGAGCTGTCAGCCAGGCTTTACCCTGAAAGCACAGAAAACAGTTGGAAAACGACACAGACTTTGCCCTCTGAGGACATTTGTCCTCATGTAGCACCCCCCCCCCCCCCGGGACAGGATTACTTGGTGGTATCAGAAGAACAAATTATATTGTGTAGCCACTAATCAGAGGGGGATCGTCTGCATGTTGGCTCAGCCTTTGTTCAACTAGCTGTCTGCATGCAAGGACTGGATGCTTATTCCCACTAGACTGCTATGTTCCAGCTGGATGTGATCCATGTGGGGACACACACTTGGAGAAATGTGCCTGATTTCTTATTACAACTGGGATTTTTCATAGAAATTTATGCCTACTGTTCAAATTAATCAACACACATCACTATTGATCACATCTGCAGAAGTGCTAGAAAAGTTATGTGGATGGCATCCCAACTTCTTACCTCCTGTCTTCCTGTTGTTTATGCACACACACACACACACACACACACACATTCACAGTGCCAAATTTGCTGTCTACGCTTGATAGCAGAGCCATAAATCAACATACTTGTTCTGCATTTTGTCAGTTGGAAGTCATCAAAAAGGGAGGAGTTTTCTTCAAATTACAACACCATGACATCATATTGAATAAAAAAAAGGCCATTAAGCTTCCTTTTAATTCCCATTTATGAGGGTGATGATGCAATCTACAGGAACACATTGATTAAATTCTTCCTGCTTATGACTGACCACCAGCCTCGAACAGGTCATAGATTCTGGATACTAAGAGCTATATATTTTAATTTAATTTATTTTATAGATTTTTTCAAGAACATGGCATTGCTGACCTAGGCCTATCCTGATGGATATTGGCAGAATTGGTTGATATTACCCAGTTGCAGTAAATTCTGGACCTGCAGTTCCTGTCTACCCTGCACCACATCAAGAACACTATCAACAGTAGAAGTTGACAACTACAGATGTAAACATGTTCATGTGTGCCACCTACAGGCAAGGAAAATAATAGCTTCTGCAAGTTTTACACTTGTGCCACCTACAGGGAATAATAACATGCAATGCCTGCTTTATTTGTATAGCTGGTGTTTGTCAGTGTCTGTCATAGTGCTGCTAGTTTTGAGTCATATAAAACTTATAACCAAGGAAGCATTTTTAAACGACTAATTCAATAAAATTAGCTTATTTTTTGAAATACGTTCTATATATTCCTTCAGGCTCCATGTGCACTTGGGTATCTTACATTGGAGTCAAACTGCACAGGACTATCACTACATGCATACATTTGAGCATTTTTGTGTTGAAATAAAAACAATCTTTCAACACTGCAGGATTACAGATTTATTCTCAAGTATCTGTGTTTCTCATTTTCACCTCCCTCTGGCTGCCAGACCCCACCTGGGCCCCCACACACAAAAGAGACTTAGACACACCACGCACACACACCCAGACTGCTCTGGCAATGGCCAGTGGAGCAGAAAAAAAGTCTGAGTCTTTTCTAAAAATAACCCTGGTGTGTGTGTGTGTGTGTATTTGCGTGTGTGTGCACAAGCTTATGTGTATAGACTGCTCGCATGCCTCACTGAAGACAGTAAGAAAACACAGAATTAGCCAAAGACCACACGACGATATAGACCCCTGAGGCATGGGATGCACGCCATGTTAGCGGTTGTGGACATGGCTGTGCAGATACACAGATAAAAGTTTAACTGACTGACTACATAGTGTGTTGCACACGTGTCTCAGTTGCAAAACAGTTATACATGCATGCACGTGTGAAGGTAAGGATATGGGCAAACACGTTTCCGAGAATTCAAAATAAGTTTAAAACGTTAACGAAAACATTTACAGACACACATGCACATGACCTGGGAACATGTCTGTTGAGCCCAAGTCAAGGGAGAATAGTGTGTGCATGTGCCTGTGTGTGTGTGTGTTTGGAAATGAGGGTTAGGTTACCAATGGGCTGCTGCTCCCTAATAGGAAAGAGCAAACATGTCTGTCTCTTTGTCTCAACAAACTGTGCATTCTTCTGTTGTACCTTGCACTAACAAACACATTGTAGGAACAATATTCTAAACACAGCTCAGAACATTCTCCTGACCCAGTCAACCCGACTCCAAATCCTCCAACTGCCTAAAACCCCAGAGGAAGAAATGAATTTGGGCTTTGTGTATTTAAACTTCACCAGTTCAACCCCTGCTGCTTTTCTTCATCAGACCTCCTCGGGCTACTTCCTTCCTTTCCATTCCTCTGTTTCTTCTTTATTTGAAACAAATTGACAACTTGGCATCTGAACAGTGTTATGTTGGTGCAGAAAATCTCCCAATCCATTTAGTGCTGCCTCTTAGATTGGTGCTACCTGTTAGACCTCAGCTTCCTGACATTGTGCATGTGCTCTATGTGTGTGTGTGTGTGTGTGTGTCATACCCATTTCAGACTGATGCAATGATCGCCGGGCCTAACCCGGCACTTCATGACCCTGCTCCTGACGTGGAATTAAAGCAGCTCTGATGCTGATCAGCTTCGGGCCACTTAACACAGGTTTTTATAGCAACTGATAGGACTGTTGTAAAATTATTGAAACAGTATTGTACTGTTCATAAGTTATACTGCCCAAGAAATGTTAGATATTTACACGGCAATACATAGAATTTTGGCAGCGATAAAAATGGGAGTCTGCCAGCCTGGGACTTGTAACACACAAATGGTGATAACCAGGATTAATGTTAAAATGGGGTTAAATGTACTTGAACCTTAAACTTTTGTAGGGGATAATAGCTGTGTAAGACAGAGCAACATTTGTTGGCTTAAGCTGTTCTCTTTGTATTTACATTTCGTGAGTTTCTGCTAAGAAAAGCAGGAAGGAAAGGGCGCATCATATCACATGGTTATCAGGATGTGGAAGCCTATAAAGTGGCACAAATAGAGGAGGAAATTAGTTCCAAATTGTCTCCATGTGACCAACTGTAACCAGACTGCAATTATTCTCTATTTGGATTTAATGTGTTGTTTACTATACAGAAAACATGCATCATACTGTAATAGGCCAGAATCTCTACTTGCACGCCTATGTAGTCAAGAGACCTTGGAATCATTAAATCAGTAGTGTGCTGCTAAGATTGCTATTTCTACACCGATTAGAAAAAATGTTTCTTAATTTGAAATAAAATAAATCTGAAATCTCTTTTCTCCTGTTTTTCCATCCTTACTCAGAATAGTATCTTCTGTTCACTAAACCTCCTCCTCGACCTGCAATAATGTGACAATGAACAGGCAGCAGGCAACAGCAGGCTGGTTTGGCACAGGATGAGATGAATCACACTCAATCCATTATCACACACTGTTTTCACAAGAGTGTGAGGGCGATGTTATCAGCCATTAAGCTGCAGTATCCAATATAGCAGATTGTTTTATGCAACAACTAAACAAACAAAGAGAATAAGTTTTTAGGTGTTGGTCAGAAAACAAAAATCAGATCTAACCTGCGCCGAGGATCTTGTCAACTTTCTGAGCTAGAACATGATCTACTCCAGGGATTCAGGAGAGCGTAGAGCTATCCCACGTGTCAGGAGCTCCAATCAGGTGGAAAATGACAGAAAACACATAGCTCAATTAAAAACTCTGCCTACTTTGAAGAAACAAGTTCTACTAATTTTACAGGTAATTTAGACGCTCCAAAACAGTAGCAAGAAAAACAGCTGCAGTAGTGATAATTTGGGATGTGATAACTGTGACTGCATTTACTGCACCTCAAAACCTAAAACCTCCTGTTACTATAAAAACATACAACACATTTTGATCACAAATAATCAATAATGAAAGGTACAAGAAGCACAGATGAATTGAGAACAGGCTAGTATTGAAGGCGCCCTGGCTAAACAGCTCAAGATGGTGTGTGCATTGAAAACCCTGGTGTATGATTAGCCTGTCAATCTTCTGAATGTGTTAAATGCACACTGTTATTACCAAGACAAATGAAAGATATAATTCAATAAATTTAGTTATGAGGTTGTCAGTCACTTTAAATTTATTTTCTCACATGACAACGCCAACTCACATTTAGGGCCTGCTCTACTTCCCAGGAATGAGAGATCCTTGATAAAAACACACCCTGAGGGAACATGATCCCAAAGTCGCAAACACAGGGTCTTCAACAGGGATTTTACCATGAAACTATCATCAATCTGGGCAAAACATTTAATTTTAATATACTTGCAAAATATATTTCTGTTTTAAGTGTTGGGAAGCTCAATAGCATTCTCTGTTGCATGACATCCAAAACAAATAACTGGACATGCTTGCTTGTTTGATGACAATCTTGGCCATTTCTGCCCCTGATAAGTGTCTGCACTTCCTCGCAGATCTTGGCCGAGCGGAAAGAAAATAAGTAAAAGGGCACAAAAACAGAATACTGGGCTCTGTCTCCAAGGGACACTGGGGAACAATGGGGCCTTTATAAGAGCCAGAAAATACAAGCAAGAAATGGAGAAAAAAGATTTAATAAAGGCACAAAACTGATGTTTAAACAAAGAAACATGGGAGAGAGATCACAAAAGCAAATGCTGAACTCAGGGGAGCTGTAACAGATTATCAGGGCAACCTAATCCACATATGAAACCGATGTCTGTGAAGTTTTCAGGAAGCTAATGAGAAGGAAAATGTATTCACAGATGATACTTTGAGTATTTTTTAGTCAGTTCTGACAGTTTATCTCACAGTTCTTCCTGTGTTTTATTAAAGCCTTGAGAAAACTTTCCTGATACTGTTGTGCTCTTTATAATTTCTTTGATGTAATTACATAACTGCTTTTAATGTCATGTATTTGGGAGGTTTTATTCTCATTGTTTCAATTTATGTCACAGGAATATTTTCAACTTCCTTTACAAAGGAAAGGAAATTTAGGGATTAAATAAACTTGCGGTTGTGAAGCCGAGGGAGTGTGATTGTGTGAGAATTTGTGAGCTTGTGAATTGGCAGATGCCACAAACACTTGCTCTCACATGCACAAACACACACTTACAGTAAATGTCAGAACCACAAAATTCAGTAATATCTGAAAATAAACTCGGTGACCTTTTCGTTGGTTAGATACTGACCCATATCTACTAAAGCTACATAATGAAAGCAGATACAGGGTGCATTGTCTGCACGTTTGTGTGAGTGCGTGATTTAACACAAAGAGACAGTACAGTATGTGTGTGTGTGTATTTATGTGTGTTTTGTACTTAATCAACAGGAGATGGCTGCTTCCTGCATAAGTACTTCCCATGTCACAGGATGTTAATGAACAATGTTGATACAACGTCAGCTCTGTGGAGTCGCTCTGAAACGCTGTCGTGTTACCCAGTCCTGAAACTGGTGCTATCCATTAAAATGTTATTGACATTTTCTGACCAGCCACGACCTTTCCACTCTGAATTTTAACGCCCGGCCTCACAGTTCTTTCCAAAGTTGGCAGTTATGCACAGGCCAACCATCAGGAGCACCAGGGCCATTTATTCCCAATTGGCTGCAGCCATAATGGGGGCCAAGCATGAAAATATTTCATCTTACTACGCAACATTACCTACATAAATTACATAATTATTTTTCATTAACTAATGACAGTTAATTTTTAGAGCCAGAATTTTGAACTAAAGCTTGCTAACTGTTGTAGCCACTAATTAGCAATAGATGATGTCACCTCAAATTAGTGACACATGCCCGTAAGTCAGTTATGATTAACCAGATGACTGTTCCTATTATTGTTGGATATCAGTTCATGAACTCCCAGAATAAATCTATGACCCATCTTATAACATCTCCATCTATCACACTAATGGGCTTAATCACTAACAAAATAGTAAAGACAAATAAGTCATCATGCTGACCTTGTGGTCTTCTAAGCATGACCTGGTTGGTGATTAGTGTTCAAATGTAGTAGTTATTACAGCTGCAGAGCCTGTGTTGATACAGTCATTACTTACTGTATTAATAATAATAAATAACATTACAGTGGTTAAGTTCAGAGATGACATTTCACTATTTGCTATCCACAGAGTCACACAGGTGTTAACTTTTACGCATATATTACAAATGAGTTACTAATAGCATTGTTGTTCAAGTGGTCATGCCTTTCATTCATATATCATTAAGGTGAAGCTGCTACTGTGCAGAAAGGTCACTTGCAAAAAAGCATTCTACAGATACAAGTCTACATTCTCACGCTTGATTGCAGCACTGCGTTGACCATGTATGTGAGTGAGCCCATCAATGTCACACTGTCTTGATGCTGCAACGTAGCTGAGCACCCCTGTGGACGCCTGGCTCCTACCTCTGCTCAATCCCCCTGCTTACAGATCTGCAGGCTGAGCCTGCTGTGAGTGATAACATCGTGAGAAAGATAAGGTAATATCTACTTGAAGAGGTGCAGGCGCCACTTTCAGTTTCAATTGCATCCATAGCTGAAAACGAAGGCCCCCGTTTCCATAAAAGCTAAACGATTTCTAGAAAGCAGCGTGTCAGTAAGATGTATGGTACTCGGGAGGAAGGAGGAATGCTGCGAATGAGACTGACCATGTGCAGGCTTGAGAACGAGGTGGGTCACACACCATTGAAAAGGTCGCTTTCACCTCCCAGTGGAAGTAAACAGCACATAGCAGTCATGGAATATCTGACTTTTACTGTTGGCCTCTATTTGTGTATGTGATGACACATTAAAGACTGTTCCTGAGATTTTACTTTACGCCTGGAGTCAAAGGTACAAGCCTCTACTGAATAATGCAAAAACCATCAGCCTCAATGCCTTTAAAATGTAAATTTTGCGCCTACCTCACTTAAGTAAAAGAATTCCACTTAAAGTAAACTGATAGATAAGTAAAATGAAAACTGAAAGATCAATGGTTATAAATCAGAAACTGCTATGGTGCTTGCCAAGGCCTGCTGAAGAAAAACCCAGATGCACACCAGCAAAATGTTTAGAGAATAAAAGTTGAGTCTTGGTGTATTTCTATGTTTCGTAGAATATCAAACAGATTTTCTGTGAGTTGTTTAGACCCAAGAATCCTTTGAGTTATGTTTACAGTCTAGACAATAGTTTGTTATGTTGTATGTGCAAAGTTTACTGTGAGAAGGTGAAGTGGATAGTGAGACATACTACTCCAAATTGTAGTATGTCCCCTTTGGTGATTACTACAAATCTCAGTATTCAACCCAGTGAGGTTAGATGTTTTATTTCATAACACAGGGCCTTATTCTGACAATTTGAACTTGTATTTCCCCCTCCCTCCCTCCAGGGCTGATTGTTCCCTTGACCCTGTTCCGATCCTATGAGGACAGCATGTGTGCTCCCCATCATCCCACCAGCATTGTTCACCCTAACTCCTACCTCCTGGGGAGCGTGAGTGATTGTGTGCGTGTGTGTCCTGTTTCTGCATGTGCCTGCTAGACGGTTGCGTGCGTCTAAAATTCAAACCTGGCCAGGGTTTACGTGCTGATGCGGATCACAAGGCCGGCATGCAGATAAAGTACATCATTCTTGTTATCTCACCATGTACAAGTTTTACCGAGACACACACTGGGACTCAGACAAAAGAGATTTAAGCTTTCAAAAGTATCCCACCTGTTTACAATGCAAATGGCTTCCAAATGGTAATTGACTATATTTAGCGCTTAAATTGCTGATGTGAGGTGTTGATATTTGCAGGCATCTGAGAATGTTCATCAAATTTTCACCTTTGTGAGTATTTCTTCACTGTCATTTTGCTGAAGAGAATACATTTTTAACTTCTGACATTATTTATGGTGTGAGACAACAAGAAGGGAGCAAGTGAGACAGTGATTGAGTGCACAACCTTTGCACTCAAAATACACTTTTGTGTATGCACAGTTTTGGCAATCTTATTACCCATAAAGGATTAGAAGTTTGATTAATGAAAGATTTTGGTCATGATAATTATCTAATCAAAATTCAGTGTCTTGGTGTGGGTTAAATTAAACCAGACCTGTACTGGCGTGCTCCACTCTCCACTCCTGACCGCATCAGCTAAAGAACATTATTATGCTTTGCTTCAAACACTTTCCACTGCCTGTTCCTAGTTGTGTCTCCCTACAAAATCCATTTGTGGTGGTAGTTGTAATGCAGTTTTTTTTCCACTAAGATCATCATCAGATTTCATGCTCATGTGATGCTACAACTATGTATAGAGCAGCTATCATCTGCGTCAGGTAAACTTTAATCAGTATCTTTAAACATTTGTGATCCAGAGAGATCAAGCAGTGTGACTTGTGTGTGCGCAGACATTTGTGCGTGTGTATATATATATATATATATATATACAAAAAACTATCTACCAAATTTATGTAACCAATTCCTGGAGTCAGACACAACACTGCTATGACAATCTAGGCCGCTGTAAACACCTCCATTCAAACACACACAAGACACAACTATGAAAACCAGGGGGGCCTTCTGGACTTAAGGTCTTGATTAGTGAACGTCAGGAGGGTTTTATAATCGTGACAGTAACCAAAGTCCTGTCACTTAATGACCCTAATTGCATACACTGCAGGGCAATTGAGGTGGGCAGAAAGTATGAGTCAGCTGAAATAGGTCCAGTCACTAAGTACCATGACATCAGCCATCAAGTCTACGTAAAGAAAGGCATCAATAAATTAAGGTTGCTGATAGTAAATTCACTGTATATTCCCCTAAGTTGGTTACTATGCTGCATGTGATGTGTCTTGTGTTATTATATTAGCTGCGTTTATTGTCATCGCCTTTATCTGCTGTCAGACCAGATGATGGTAATTAAACAATGCTGCGTCCCACCATTTCCAGGTCGGCAGACTGGTCTGAGTTGTTAGGTGCCCATGTTGTGATGTCCTCTCATGTGTATTACCATGGGGTCAGTATCCCCTGCTGCTGTCTTTGCTGCTCCAATTTTGTCAAGTGTCACATTGTTAGCACGTGTCGCACAAGGAAGCAATCCACGTAATGTGGATAGATTACAAGTAACATTCGTTTTTTGACTTGTTCTGTTTTGCTCCTCTGTTGATATGGGAAACAACCGCCAACAAAAGTTTTTAAGAATCTGCTCAAAAGAAAGCTATATTATGGCCCTGGCTCAAGTACTGCTGTATTACAGCAACACAGAGTTAATGGATGGAAACAGTTCCCCACACTCCTTCACACACAGTCTACAGCAGTAACTATTCAGGTAGCTCATTAAACCTGTCCCCAGTAATCACAAACAGCCAAAACAATTGTTAACAACAGAAGAGAATGCTAGCTTCATTAGCTGAGATTAGCTTGTACTTTGTGGTAGGATTAGAAAGTGTTTAAATATGGGAGCCTATTGAGTTTTTTTTTGTGGTATTTTTGTCATGTGGGAGCTTCCCAGCAAAAAGGATTAGTGTGGGAAGCTTTGAACTCACAGGTCACAAGGAGTTATGTTCACAGAGATAAAAGGTTTCGTTTCAGGCGTGAAAATAGCAAAAGTATATTACTTTATTTTTGAACACTCCTGCAGGTGTTGTGCAAAAAACTCTCTGAATTTCAGCCCATAGGGACACATTGAATTTAAAACCTTGTTAAACTTAGGTTAAACATTTCATTTAGACACACAACAAAATGTTTTATTTGTTTTAACTGATGCTTCCTTATGTGTCTGTTTTTACTATCTTAAATTACTTTATCAAATGTAAAGATAGTACACAGTTACAGAAATAATGCAATCAAGTATTCCATAATACAGTAGTTAGCATCCATCTATAAGACTGATTTATACATATTTTGTGTAAGCCCAGAATTTGCAGAAACATTACACCCACATTTAACTACATCCTGACTTTGCAGGAAGTTTATAGAAATGAATAAACAGATGGGAAGAATTTCATGTAATAAGAAGGTTTCATTTCACAAAGTTAAAGGTCCCAGTAAAGTGAGGCCTGTAAGGATTGAGTGAAAGGAGAATTCTTCCCAACAGACTTTTCTTTGTTATCACAGTTACTCAACTGAATTATGTTTCCTTCCCAATAGTATGACGGTTATCATGGAGACAGAATAAATTGCATACATGTCTCGGTCGGTCAGACATCATCCTCAGAAAAATGTGTACATTTAATAAACAAGATGCAACAAAACACACCGCCACTGTTACTACTGGGAAAGCTCGACATGCAAGTTGAGTAGCTTGTGTGTGTACATGATTTAAAAAGAGCCATCATTCCATATAATGGCTTTGGACTGTCGGCCAAGTTTTAAATAGCAAGAATGGAGAGTTGGTGAATAACGAAAGAATGGAGAAGATCATTGTGAAGGTGTTTGTGTGTGTGTGTGTTTTTTTTCAACAGTACATGCAGGAAGATAATGTCCATTCCTTCAAAAGATACAAATAAAAGAAAAGATCTGTTGAACCTTTCTAGACTATTACGTTAATTTCACCATTGGTGACTTAAGGAGATGTCTCTGATTTCACAAGTATGAATTCCTAAATGAAAAAATTCACCCATCATCTGAGTGTAACTTATTTTTCCTTCTTTTGGAGCAATCTCATGTAAGATATATTGACGAAGTAGGCTATTCTGGCAATGAATTGTTAGCCAGGAACTGTAGTTAAACACCATAAACTGAAAACATCACATTGAGTTCATTCACATTTTGTCAAATAGATACTGGTGACTGGACACACTGAGTTAATTGTTCTGGGCAAGCTTGTTCAGTCTGCTCAGTAAATATTTACATATGTTACCTTATTGTAGTATTTTCACTTGGATATATCCAGCCTGGCCGCATCCCACATGGATTTGAACCCTGAGACCTTTTTGTCCTTCCAGTCCATCTGCAGTACTGTACAAACAGAAAGAAAACCTCATGTTTACTCTATAATACCGTGTCACAGTGCTGTCACAGAACACATACTCATTTTACATGTGCACCTTGGGCCTAGAGTTAAATGGCCTGTAGCAACTATTCTGTTTATCTGAACAAAACAATATTCTGAGTGGGATGACACTGGTACCATCGATACCTAGTAGCTAAATGGCTCGTGAACCTCTAGGCAGTTCGTCTGGCTAAAAACAAACTATTAGTTTGGTCATGCCCACACACTGAGATCCAGTCTTAAATATCAATGTAAGTGCTGTGTCTTCTTTTATACTAAAACATCTGAGGTAAAGATAGGTAAACATCAAGGAACATGCACATTAGCACCTGGGGAACAGGAGAATGTACCCAACAGTTTGCCTCAAAGACTCAAACCCAGACACAAAGTTGAAGTACTTGAAGATGACTTAATAGTACATGCAGTTTACTAACATTTTTAAGGGCCTAAATAGCACGTGCTTAGGTTCCTGCAACTGCTTATCCAGCTTATCGAGTGCAGCGACATTCTAGTGCAGCTCTGGGAAACTGAAGAAACACTATACTCAGGCGTCAAAACAATGCCAAGAAAGTGTTTTAAGAGCACTTATGCCTATGGCTGCCAGTGTGTTATCTAAAAAGTTATGTTTATGTGGCAAAAACAATTATTGATAAATATTATTGCACCTTTACTATGCTGCGCTATATTTCAACTGCAGCAAAGACACTGGAAAGAGGCAAGCACATTTTCTGCAAGAATAATACAGGTCTGGTTTAAAACAAAATTTTGCACACGACATAAAATGGCTGTTTGCTAGGGTATGCCTCTATTTCCTCATTCTTCCATGTTTGTGAACGATCACTATTTGATTTAGCCCTCAGGACAAAGGTAAACTGTTAGTCCTGCATTGTTTGCCTTCATTAGATTTTCACCGTGTAGCTCAGCCTGGCTTCTTTAGCTCAACGAGAGCACAATATGTTGCTTTATAGTTCTGATAATTTTCCCTGTTTCACTCTTCTTTCTTTATGACTCAAAAGCAGCAATATTTAATTTACTGTACCCAATATATCATTGGATCAGTGAGCACTGCACCAACATTAAATGAAAATTGCTTGCTCACAAATTGAATTATGAATGTTGTTCAAGCTTAAACAAGAGATTTCATCTTTTTCTCTCTTGCTACTGTTAAGTATAAACATATTAATTAGTTGTTGTTACTGTTTTATACCAGATTGTATCCTGAAAAGGAGAGAGGACTGATGACGTAAAAAGGATGGGTGATTTTCTCCATCTGATTTATTCTGCTTTTACTGTGTTTCTTACCTTTTTCTTTTTGCTAATATTCTTGTGGAAGAGTGAAAACTTCATGTTGCTCCTGTGGAGTGGTCAATGTTGGTCAGACCTCAGACCATTTTTAACCATTATGACCATCCTGTAAAGTTTTATTTCTAGCCTATTTATGTTTTTGAGTGTAAGTGTATTACATGCACCACCCATTAACATGCCTGTTTGAATGCATCGCCAACCTATTTTCATTTGGTACTATGCGTCCCTTGCTATCCTTGACACAACGCAGGGAATGTAAGTTATCACACAACCATCAGTAAACACATAAAATGAGCCCCAACATCTGGGAAGACAGCCTGATATTATCTGGATTTCAAACAAACATTCAAACTCTTTATAAACAAAACAAGTTTGGCCCATTTATTAAACGCTGGTTACATCCACATGCCTTGCCATAAGTACATCTACAAAGGACAAAATATCGTCGCCTCACAAACTGAGACAAGATGATAGATAGTGATGCCCGGAAAAGAGGTAGATCTGAGAGGCCGGAGCGTTACGAGAGTTTAATTCAATGGTCTGTTTGGAAAGAAATATGTGGTCGCTAGTCTTATATGGCCATTACATGCCCTCACCTTGTGATGGAAATTAGGATTTTCAGTGTCTGAGGCGCACGTACAAAACTGCCGTGGAAACAGGAAAAAGTGGAAGTTATTCATTACTTTTGGACTTCTTTTATCTTTTTTTATTTCATTCCATTTTGTTGTTTAACCAGCTATTTGAATGCTATTACAGGGTAGAGGTGATTATTTGTTGATTCCAAGCTATAGCCCCGTAGCTCATACTTTGTGTAACGAATGTTTGGCCATTATGTCATTTGGAAGTAGTTTGTCAATTATTAACAGCAAACTTTAAACTGTCCTCAACAGGATAGCAAATCACAGCAAATTATGTTAGGCCAAGGACAGTTTTGCTCACTATTTGATGGGTACGCTATGCTGTTCCGCCGACTGAGTCAGTTGTTTACATTGGTAATGGGTCTTATCAAATCTGACTAACAGATTTACAGATTCCTACGTAGCAAGTGACTGCTAATAACCAATAAGACTCAGTATCTATGTGGATACCACAAGGATTGATTTCGGCCCAATATTTTATGTTTTATTTTTTCTTATGTCCCAAACGATTTGTGCCTGCAATGGCAAACTGCACTATCTTTAATAGTAAGCCAAAGGTATTTCCGGTAAATATGGCGTATATATATAACTTTTTTTTGAAACAGTGATATTAAACAAGTTTTCTGATTTACTAGGCTAGAACACCATTTTCACCATCAGTAGCAAGAATAACACTTTCTTAAGCGTTGTCAAGAAAATCTCTTAGTCAAACAAACCATTATTTCTCTTGACCTGTTCTTCGTCTGTCTCTCATCGATGATAGGCCAATAAAGACATCAAGTGGAGAGGAAAAGGCAGAGGGAAAGAAACATAGACCGCAGCTAAGTAAACACTGCCTGGGCAAGAGAAAGATGGATGCAGAAAGAGACAGAGGTTGTGGGGTCCATCTTATGAAACAAAGAGACAGCACAGTTACATGCATGTCTGAAATCTCTGTTGCAATTTCTTTCTAATGCATACACACACATGCATTACTATATATATATGCATGACGTATAGAGAGTGGTGCTACTCAGTTTTAATCCTGGCCCAAGTCACTCTCAGCCAAAAGCTTTAATTGAACAAAGTGTTAAAGTCACTGTAAAGTCTCTTGGATCCCGTCATTGTAAAGTAGTAATAAAAGGACTGAAAACAAGCTTGAGTAAAGCCCGAGAACTCAATTTGGTCATTACCCATTTGTTGAAGAATATCGTAACTATGATTGACAAACAATTCACAAAGTAGCACAATGGAAATTATTTGAAAATGTTTCATGCTCCAACTAACTGTAATTTAGCCTGTACTTTCCACCTCCCAAGAAAAACTGTTCTTGTCATGTTTCTCACCTCCCCATCACTGAGACAACTTGTGTATCTCAATATGTAAGAACTGATTATAACCAGATTTCGCTTAATCACTGAATAGGGCTGAAAATGTCAGCAAGCTCTGCAACTTTGCATGTCATGAAATAAGTGTTATCTGCTTAGGTTCATGAATCAGTGTCACCAGTCTTAAAAGACCCCATGTTGGACAGAGGTTTGACACAAAATACATGCAAACACACACCCTGCATCTGCAGATGTCACAAGATTTAAGGAACAGGGGAGATGACAGATACATTTTTAAACATGGTACAAAGCCTCAGCAAGGAAAAGTGTCCATGACGCCAATAGGGTAGTAAAATTACCCTTGAACTGGCCAAGACCAATAGGCTCCAGTCCTGTTCGGCCCTCCTCTGTGCCAGCTCACACACACCGCCATTTACACACAGTGTGCTGACAGACATGGGGAAGTAAGAGGAGATAAAAAGGAGGAAAATTTTGATATCACAATGATAAAGTAAGCACTTTATCACCCCTGTCATCATTATGTTCCCCAGGATGCCTACGGACCTCTGATATCAATGCCTTCTTTCTTTTCTTCATTTTCTTCCATTTGCCTGTAGTCCTTTCTTTGAGAAACAGTCAATAATAACAAATGGATAATGAAAATGTGCAGGTGTTCAACTACTATAAATAGTGTTGGGAGAACTATTACAGATGATGACCTCTCTCTGCATTCCAGGAGTGCACACCTAAACAAATTATAAAACATATTACTTCATGGTTAACAAGTCCCACTGAGAATTTCTCTAATTATTTCTAATACTTCATTTTGGCTAGTGAAGTATATGCTACATGATGCATACTTGAAGCCGAAGGCTAATATGATGTGACGCATGCGCTCTCTTCTGTTACAACAGGGTCAACTGCCCTGCTCTAAAACCAGTGGTACACCTTACCTACCAGAACCTTTTCACTATTAGGTATCAGGGACATATTAAATTCTTTATTTTAATATTCTCTTTACCTGCAACTTTATTGATAATTTCACATAGCTTCTCACAAATTGCTGACACACATTTCCGGAATACTGCTTTTTCCTTAAAGGAGAAAACCTGAAAACTTGAAGCCAAACTTTATCACAAACTGGCTAATTTTTAAAAAGTCTTCTCTTATAGTTTCAGATGGCACACAGTTTTTAAATACTGGTAGATACAGTGGATACTATATGAAAAATCAAATGTGGGTAACATAATTGCTATACATATAATCACGACACGTTATTTTTTTCCCATACAGATGCTAATATAGTTCCAAATAATGACAAAAGTACCTAAACAATATACAATTCTATTTTTATTCATTATTGATTATATTTGTATATTAATGACTGTGTTTCTGTATGTAAATGTTGTGTACTGGTGCTTATTACAAAGACATGTAAGTGTTGAATGAAGAATGTAAAATGTATGTAATATTTTCTACAAGCAGTAATCGTGGGTGGTGTAGTGGAAGCATGGTCAGATTCTGAAAATTGCTGTTGACATTAGCAGGAGGTCATATAATGCAAATAATTCTGTTTCAGTATCTAATATTTTTACACATTATTAACCTGCATACAATGACTTGAATGTATCTAAAGTTTATTTGTCAAACTCCAGTGGGCAGAAAATACTCACTTTTACATTACAGATAGTATTGTACTGTATTCATGCATGAGTTTTGGTATACAAGTTTGGTTGCGACACACTGTCAACATGTTCATAAAATCACCATGGCCTTTTTGTTTTTATGTTTGACACTAAAACTTTAGACAGGACATTGTTGTTATTAATTGAGAACACCATAGATGACTACAGATTCTCAGCACTTGCTCTGTTTTACCACTTGATGCCTCGGCATTGCAAAAACCAGTGAACTCAAACTCGGCTGAACTGTTAATTATTACTGCGCTGACGTAATAGCTAGAGAGACATGGTATAGAACTGTATTATACATTCTACTCAGTATGTGAGTTAGAAAGAAACACTGAAATACTGACTGTTATCGACTACATGCCAATATTAGTGTGTGTGTATGGTAACATCTTTAGTCCTTAAATTTCAAATTTTTTCCATTTTAGAATGACTAATGTTGGTCTCAAGTACATAAAATGTGTTGGCAATCTGTATTTCTGCAGTAACTTTATTCCATTGTAATTCAGTATATGCTGTATTATTATTCAAGTGTGAAGCTGCTTACCTTCTCCCAGAGAACAGTAGTATATAGAAGGATGCATGAGCCTCCATTCTTGTCAGTTTCTTCAGAGTTTTGGGTGATGGAGGTCCATCCACCCCTGTGGTGCGCCCCGCCTCTAGGCAGTTGATGGCTGGTCGGAGGTGAAACAAGTATGGGGGTCCTGCGGCAGGAGGCTCCCCTTCGGGTGCGCCTGCGGAGGGAATCTCTGCACACCGAGCCCCTCCTCCTGTTTTCACAGGTGGCGCCCACCATGCTGCGGCGCGCTTACGTCACCGCGCCTGCAGGTAGGCATCGCCACTGTCATCTTCATCCTCCTCCTCCTCAGACTTCGTCCCCGCCTCATCGATTTTCCTCGCCAGTGCTGGGTGAGGACAGGCATCGCACTGAAGGAGTGATCGAGGCGCGCAGCTCTGGGATGACGAACGAAGACGAGGAAGAGGAGGAGCGGTGTCCGCCACCCGAGGCAATTGGTCTCAATCTGTGTTTGACACCACCAGGTTTAGTTGACCTCTTCATTCATCTCTCCTCCTCATTCCTCCTTCTTCTTCCCTCACTTAAAGTACTCTTTCTGCTGGCCCCATCTTCTCCCTCCTCTTCCCTCTCTCTCCTGCTCTCCACATCCTTTACCTCTCTCCAGATCTCCATCTCGCTTTCCTCCATGCCTTGTGTGCAGTCCCGCCTCAGTGAGGAGGTGGCGTGGGGTAATTTGTGCCGCTGCCTCAGATCCCACCAGACCCCAAGAGGCATGTAGATCTCATCCAAAGTAAGAGTGACCGAGGGTGAGGACTGCCCAGGTTCGGGGCCTGAGGACTGGAAGGATAAGCAGTGGCTGCTCTCCCTTGAGCTGCGGGCGCAGGTGGCGGAGGCACACACCTCGATCTCCTCCTACTCCTACCATATGAAGAGGCATCCACCTTAGGCTCCAACATCTACAAAAGGAACACAGAAAGAAGAAGGAAGAAAGGTCACATCGCCTGTATATAACGTTCCACCCAGCATGATTAAGATTTTCTTGCTGCCATGAGCAACTACTTATCACAACAGCCCAGTCAACCGGAACATGCTGTGTGCTGGTGTGACCAGGTGTGCCTGACAGGATCAGACCACATTTATGTCTTTATAGTTGCAACACTAGATTAAATGAAGATGTCCTGTTGTGATTTTCACCAAAGAGACAGACTACATACTGAAACCTGACTGATCATATCATGCGGCCAACTTGGCTTCCTGCAAGCTTGGACAGGAGAGCCCAGGAGACAGACTTCCAAATGTGTCATCATGACGTTATAGGAGCACGCCGTGAACATTGTCAAATGAGGTGAATATAAAATAATGACACACTAGTAATCGATCAAGCAAATCATAAATAAAATAAAAATCATCTGCTTTTAGAGACCACATTGCTGTAATATCAGTGTGCGTGAGTTCATATTATGTATATACTGCTGTTTTTTCTCTCACCCTGCTGCAAGTCATTGTACTGCCTGGCGTCGCTGCACTGATTCAGTCAAACTAAGCGGGTTCAGTCCTCAGGACTCGTGGAATAAAAAACAAGCAAACCTCAAAGTGCACACATTATCTTCACCATTTGATGTTATTACCATTTCAACATAGAATAAATTTCTTTTTAACCCAAAATGGACCAGACATACACACAAGCCCTCTGTTGCACTCACTACTCCCAGGGCCAAACACAATATCCCTGCCACACACCACTGTGCACACGCAGCATACCGCGCACACTCTTGCACACAGCACAGCACAGGTCCTAGCCCCTCCCTGCCTTGACAATCATATATGTATTACCTCCTTTCCAAATCTGGTTGGTTTTAAATGCTGTTTTAACTCTTCCAGCCCACAGAGCCCTAGTGGGTGGATGCAAATGCATTTTGAGGGGCCAACATCATTCAAACCCACAGAATGATATTTCAAATGCAACTAAGATCACCAGAAGTTGCGTAATCAATAGTACAAACTTTTTTTTTTCCCAATTGATGAAATGATGCTACCAACTGAGTTTTTGTTCTCTCAAAATTAGTACGATTGTAACTTCAATAAACAGCTAGTACAAGTAGTTACACAATACATAGTGACGCTATTATATAGTGTAGATTTAAAATCAGCATGTGTATGTTTGAAATGTAAGATACTGAGTTCAAGAGGTTAATCAAATGTATATTCGCCTGTCATACTATAGACTCCTGTTAATTTTGGACCTGGCATATTTTGACAAAGGGGCTAAGAAACTTATTAACATATGCTCATCAATGTCATACTTCAGGCCCAGTAAACATGGCTCACAAGACATCCGAAAGACACCTGAGGGCGCTTTTACAAATACTTAAAAGAGAGATGATGCATTGGTTTAAATATTCAAATTAAATCTGAAGTGGAGTTATGAGATAAGTGGGTTAAGGTGGTTTTGAAAAAATGTTAGCCATCCTAGCTTGAGTTTTACTACAGGAAGTTGCCTGTGGGCAAAAACCTAAAAAAAGAGAGTATTTCTGAATGTCGCTATGAAGCTCAAGGTGTTCAAAACAAAAACATTTAATGTGTGAAGACATCCATGCTGAGAGTTAGTCTAAACAAAGAAGACAAGAAGAAGTGGCTGTAATGGTGTTTGCTTAAGAAGACAAAGATCATGTTAGATGGTAAAGCTACCATCTCATTCTACGTAAAGTGTCAAAATGTGATTAAAATATCTCAAAGATGACTGAAGACATTCGTAAAGTGCAGCAAAAGATTAAATGGATGGGACTTCAAGACAGACTTGTATAGTCCATGAAAATAAACTGTGGTACTTGCAACATCTGTTATACAATGTACTCCTGTATGGATGTGGAATCACAAGTACTCAGCTCTAGTAAGTTTACAAAATCAATTCTACCATCTTCAAGTCTGCAGTGTCTGGTGAAGGGCCCCACAGTTGGCTGAGTCAACCCATGATGACGAGCTGCAGTCACAAGACGCCTGTTCTAATTGGAGATAATGCTGCCCTCTCAGACAGACTCTCATGATATTTCATGTTGTTTGTGTACTTTGCAGCTTAAAATTGCTTCCCCAGATACTGTATCCTCGCTTTTAAACCTTGACCTGTATTCATGAACTCCACAAAAGTCAGCCAGGATAAAAAACCTCGAAAACAATCTTTTAAACTTATACGTCTGGAATTGTAGTTGAAGTAATTAGGAGTGTATCTGTGTGTATATTGATTTTTGTTTTTTAGTGAATGAGAAACAAGCAGCAGGATGTATGTGGTGTGAACTAAGACTTGACACAACTGTATATAGGCACACCTGAAATATAGTATGTCTGATATAGGATAGGAAGGTTCGAAATTGAGGTCATTGTGACCCAGGAACAGTATGATCTAATATTTTTGTAATGGGCTGTGGGAATTGAAAGGCTCCTGTTCTGAGCCAGTTTAATTTCTTTTGTGTGTATGTACACTTCACTCACTGAAATCTGTAACCAGTATTTAAAACCTACCACTATATACTATGTTGACCAAAATAACAAACTAAATAATGCTAACCTTTTGCCTTTGCGGTTTTGCATAAGACTCACAGGCTGTCTTTCAGTGAAGATTTGCTGTGTGGTTCTGTTTACAGTGGATTTGTATTTATCTATTTAATGTTGACTTGTAGGACAACATCTAGCATGATGACTAAAAGCTGTCCTGTAAAATCTCAGCAGCTAAATCTGCCCTCAACCAAAAACTTTTTAACAGGCCAGTGAGATTTTCTCAACATTGTGATCTGGTTCAGAAATCTGCTCCAAACAAAAAATATAAAATATACAAAGACAAATTAAAACACCTAGTAAAAAATGACACTACCATCTGATACATAATACTCCAGCAAGGTGCTCATTGTGAACCACCCCACTCTGTCTATTTAATATTCATATTACAGAACAGTACAAGGTGGAAGTTAAAACAGCGCAACAACAACCAAACAAAAAAATAAATCTACTTCAAACACAAATTGAATTTTTGAGTATTATTTAACAAAAGACATTTGTGCTTCTTCACAAACACAGGTTATGACGACAAAGATTATATTTTCTCTGACAGTAACAGTTTTATTGCAAAAGAAGATACAGTGCCATATTTGCACTGACCAGTGTATTATAAATATATTTCTCACAACCATTTTCATTTAAAACCCCCAGTTTTATTATTCACTGTTCTGATTCACAGTTTTGATATACACCTGATACCTTAATCGGGAGGAAGTGCTGGCTGACTGCAGTCTAGATAACGACAGACCCAATTAATCTGTCAGACACATAATATTCGATCTCTGCATGAGTTGTAACTTAATGAAGGTTTAAGTATAACATACAAAGATCTATGCATTCTAATATTTGTAAGAAACATCAAAGGGCAGTCCTCAAGGCTGTCCTTGGACCGGATCCCACAATGCTGGGAGACTAGAGTGTCTGGTTTGGGATCTCAGAATCACTTCTCTGCTCTTGCAGATGATGTGTTTTCATTGGCTCATACACCTGTCCTCCACCTCACACCTGGGGCAGGTTGCAGCTACATTGGCATGGTGAAAGTGAGTTGCATTATTTTGGGGTCTTTTTTGTAAATGAAATTCAGGTGTTCGACCAAACAATTGTGGAGTCCCAGCACTGGATATGCAGCAGAAGGGAAGAATGGAAGACAAATTCAAACATAAAGAACATATAATTCTAGCACTTAAGCCCCCAAAGAGCAGAACTGAAAAACAGGTCCTCGGTTGCACCTAATTGCCAACCCTTTATCATTCTGGTAAGAGATATTTCTTAAATATCACAGACAAACCCTTTTCCTTTCTTGTTTGTTTGATGGTGTCTGTTTCATTTACTATTTCCCAGAAGGTGGCCACTGTGAAACCCTTTGAGACAAGAGTGAGTCAGGGCTATAAATATAAAATTGACTGTCCATGGATATACAACTACCCCAAGGTGATCCAGACTCCCATTTTCTCTAACTCCCTTCTTAACCTCCCTGTGAACCTTTCTGAATGGTTCAGTTACAACCAAGACATCAAGCTTTCTACTGATCCACAGGGCACATGAAGGGTATTTTAGAATGAAATGCACCCATGAGGAAAGTGAAGTAAAGCTGGTGAATTTATCCCTTCTGCCCATCCTTTCCTGTACCTTGCTCATGGTGGTCCAAATCAAAATAGTGAGTCACTAACAAACAAAATTATGACTTTGGTTGCTTTAAGGAGGCTTGTCGTAAGTACACTTTAATGAGGATAAACATTAATTCTATTTATCCATCACACATTTAGACGTGAGATTTACACAGACAAGCTTTCTCTTTTCTCCACCCTCATTGACCCCCATCTCTCTCTCCTGTCTTACATACAAACCCTTGACTGCTGAAGATATGGCTTAAGACACAATGAGCCACCTGTCCTGTCAGATACACTTGTTCTCTCTAATACTCTTCAGTGACACACACACACGCAAACACACACAAAAATCCACAGTCACATTAACCCTGTGTAACTTTTCAGCCTGTCCTTACATTTTATCTGAAGACAAGGAAAAGAGCAAACATATTAATAAAGGTATTACCTTAAGGCTTTGTCCAGTAATGACATTCACCATTTTGCTGTTTGCTAATTCTCAACATTTTCTTCACGAGTCTGCTCTACAAGATGAATAAAAGACACAAGCGAATGGGCAACATACCACTTGTGGTACATTCGCTTTTTTTTCTGGAGCTTGCGCTATAGGCGTGTATATGTGCAAGAATACACGGTACTTAAAAAGTCATCAATGATTCAATAGAGTACACCCTGGCATTGCCTCAATTACAAGGAAACAAAAACCAGCAATTAAAAGGTAGAGGATGCAGGGAAGAGAGTGGAATAGATGAGACAAAGTGGATAAGATACAGAGAGGGGTGGAGAATAGTCAGTGATACATAGAAAAATGCAAATGAATAAGTGGGACAGGGTAGAGAGAAAGAAATAAAACAGGAGAAGAGTGGAGTGGAGACTAAATCTTGGAAAATGTCCATCTTGGTTTTTCATGTAAATGGACCATTAACACCATTACTGGTCTCACAGTGACCTCTGAACTGTGCAGATATGAATTTCCAAACATAATTTTGCTCATGGAAGTGGGCCTGTCTTAGCAGTCAAGGGTCAAACAGAACAAGAAACCCTTCATCGTGTTAGATATTGTGTCTGTTACTGATGTTCAAGGCAGCCATACCGGCAACTGATTTTTTTATACCATGAGCCCCAGTCAGTTTCACTTTAGGTCATACATTTTCACAGTTACACAGTTCTTTATGTTCATTGTGCAGTTGGTTGCATGTTATTTCTATTTCCTTTCAGCTCTCTACTGTCTCTGCCTAATAAAGGCAAAATGCCTAAAAAAAAAAAAAAAAAAGGTTACTGTTCCCGGAAACAAAGTACTACTACTCACTGAAGTGAAGCGAGAATTCTTCAGCCACTCTAGCAGCAGGGTTCTCAAGGTTTGTTCACCACCACCACCAAAACTGAAATACCTTATTTTTTAAAGGATTGTCATAAACTTTGAAATGTAGAAAAATACTGTTCAGAAACTGCGCTCAGAAATTAATAAATCAATATACATATGTTTGGTTTCACAATTTTCTAAGTCACAATTTGAATATATAATTCTCCACATATTAAACCATGAATTGTATTAATGTGTCTAACAGCATCTACCACCACTGTCACACAAAAGCACTATGTATTGATCTCTTAACACATAAATGTTCATAACATGATAAATGCTAGTTGTATTAATGTCAGTTAAGAGCTGGGTAAGGTAACAGACACAAGCTATCTATATGGGCTTAAAACAAACTGGAGGCAGCACATCCGTAAATGGATAGGTTTATCGCATTTACTAGATTTGGATCTAGTCAGTTGCATTTTCTTCCACTGAAAGTCCATTTGGGCTTAAGTTAAAAAAAAAAAAAAGCGAAAATCACTAAAAAAGTCCAACAAAAGGAAACTTTCTGAAAAAAAAAAAACATGCATGCTTGTCAGCCTTGGGACTCCCAAAATAGGGGGATTTTTAAAGCCAAATTGGGGCATGGAGGGAAGTTACCCTTGACCTTATTTCCTGCTAACTGTGACTTAATGTGGAAAAATACAGTTCAGAAACTGCAGTCAGAACATGTTTTATTTCACAATTTCTAAGTCACAATTTGAATATAAAATTCCAAACATGTCAAATCTTAAATTGTATCAATGTGTCAAACTGCAGCTACCACTGATATAATAGGAGATAGTAATTATGCTGCACATGCACTCAATAGCGATTGGTGTATTTTACAAAAAGTGTGTCCCTTCTTATTTAACACTGTCTGTAAAGAGAAGTTACACCTTCCAGTGACACCTGCCAACTTACTTACTCATACCTGACTCATGCTGTTACTGTGCCGACTGAGAAGAAAAGAAACACTGAAGAAACCAGGTGAGAGCAGTGAATACCTCCAAAGCTTGATACTGATAAAAATGATCTCAGTTTGCAAAATATAATCTTATTCTGAAGGTCTGAATCTCTGAAAGCTAAAATCCTCTAATAAAGACAGAAGTACAAGAAAACAAAGACACTCATGGACAGTCACCCTGAGACAATGATGTGAACTCTGTCCCACAGTTACCATGGCAATCAGAGACCCATCCCAGGGGAGCAGCTGTGCTGCATGTTCTCCAAAAGCTAAAGATGTACCTATGAACTCTGTCATTGTAGTTTCCCCAAACCCCTCCCACTTCTCAATTTCAAGGTGCCATCTTTCATCTTTATCTCTTCCATTCTCTTTCCACCTCTCTCTTTTCTCTATTTAATTTCCTGTGCCCTGGCTGATTTTAAGTAAGACATCACATTACAGAGCATTAAAGTCTTCCCCTGCTACACTCTACTTAGTTTAATATTAATGGTTTAATGTATCCACCATTACACTTGCCAAATCCACCACCAGCTTCCATAAATCCAGTTTTTCTTCTCTTAACTCACTCCTCTCCACTCTCTTCCTCCCACTAACTCAGAGGTGGACCTGTATGATAGCAAGTTGGCTGGCAAGATGTCCAAGTGATGTACCCAATCATTCTGTATTAATCCTGTTACTTAGTCTCCTTCACTCACTGGCTTGTTTCATTGATTTCCTGAAAGGACATGTGAGGTCACGATAAGCCTAGGAATACTTCCTGTTAACAAGGCCCAGAGGGAAAACATAAAATGAACACGGCAAGAGCAAGAAATAGAAACAAAGTTAATCAAACTGGGCTCTTTCATCCTTGTTCTCCTTTTATTTATACTGACAGATAAGAAAAGTATTCCCACCCCCTTGGTTCCACATTAAAGAACCATTTTAGGAGTTTTATGTTTCAGCCCCCTTGTTTGGCCTATGTATTGCAAGTAGAACATACTGTGTGTTTTCGCTTTTTACCCAATTTGGCCAATTTCCTAAAGGCAGCAGTCATTGCATCTTAGCAGTGAGGATATGATCCCTCAACAGCTTCCCACTGACAATCAGTGTCAATTGTGTTTGTTGGGCTCCAGGGCTTTAGATTTGCTTATGCATTTTTCCCACCCACCGAACCTCTCATTTTGTGATGAAATCAGTGGTAGATTTTGGAATAAAATTTGTTGACTACCTCCCACTGACAAGATCTTTATCTCAGGCAAAATTCAGATTTTTTACTAAAAGTAAAAGCAGCAATATCATTACAAATAAAAGTCCCACATTCAAAATTTTCCTTAAGTAAAAGTCGGAAAAAGTATGTCTCAAAGGTACTTGTTATGAAACAGAAGAGTTATATTATTATAGAATACATTATTGAATCATTAATATGGATGCATAAATGTGTATTATATTTGTTTTATACGGACAGTACAACCTTATTCTGCAAAGTTACAAGTAGTTAATGCAGTCAGATAAATGTAGTGAAGTGAAAGTACAATATTTGCCTCTGAAATGTAAATACAACGCTGTATTATATTTGGTCTCCCAACAGCCACAATTGAGGGCATTCAAACAGAAATCATTGTGTAACCTGTGTTACTTGGAAGCATGTTCCTGTGTAAAATTATCATTTGGAGACTGTTACTCTCCTTGGGGATGTGATGCTTCTTGTTATCTCCTTCAACAGGGATAACAAACTTGTTTTCTAGGGTAGTTTTAAACCATGTTATTTTCCACTAACTTCGTTCATACACACATAGCGCAAGTTGTTTATTTGCCTTAAGTGAAATAATTTGCTCCAACCCACGCCACAGGCTGTTACATAAACTCACACACACTGACACACACACGCACACAGTTTACATTCCTACAATCACAGGTCATAGATTACAAAACACTCACACATGTCCTGTCTAATTTAAAAGAGGTATATGTTGATGTTTGTCTGATATGATAATCCTCTTGATGTTTGTTGCTGAGCAAAAACAGTGTGTGACTGACAGGAAGACAGCCTGTATGTTGGTGTGTATAAATGCGTGTGTGTCTGCCCCAACCAAATATACATTAGGTATGTTTTGACATGTACTGCCCTGGACAATCTGTGGTCAGAAGATTTAAGAGCCATTATTGCTTTGTATAAGACCGATAAGTTATTAAGGGTCCAGACCATATAGATGATCAATCTCTGAATGGCCTCATTATATGCACCGCAACGCACCAGCCTCTTTTGCCCTTGATTTCACTGAGAGAAGAGCGATGAGAAGGTAATAGTCGTTTATCTCGCCCCTCCAGTGTGATCCGGCCAAAGAGGGAAGGAGAAAACAGAGGATGGAAAAGCGCGTGAGGGAACAAATGAAAAGGGGTCTGTACATCAAAGAAAATCAAGGAGACTGACTTTAACTGAATCATGTCAAAAACAGTAGCAAAGGACACCTGGTAATAAAAATGTTTTGCGCTCTAATAGAATTCTAGTATTCACATTCAAGTTTTTTTTACTGATGCTACTGGTGACAAGTAAAACTAGCAAGGTTTTCGCACGACTATGGCTACATTGTCAACATATAATTTAAGTTTATCCAACCAGATGTATATAGTTATATATAGTACCAGTGTTGGAGGAATATTCTGTATGTCAGCAATACTAATTGAAGAAGAAATACAAAGGTTCGGTATCTCACAGGAATACTCAGCACTGAGTTAAACCTTAGAGATATCAGCTGCAATTTATTAGCATAAACTCTATTCTCATTAATATTTCAGTTCAAACTGGGAGCTGGTGAAGTAGCCATCCTGCGTGTATTCATGTGTGTGTTCATGTTTTAGTCCTTACACTTTAAGAATAGCATTGCATACTGTCAGAAGAATCAAGAATCATTTTCTCACAGAAACCAGGCGAAGTCCATGACAGTGATGTAGAAATGGGATTTGGTGGACGGGTTGGACGGGGTGGGGGGGGGTTATGAGTGTCACATCCAAAGATGCAAAGGCATTATTGATAGAAGCTGAGGGTTCAGAGAGAAAATGTCATTGACGTAACTTGCCCCGTGACGCCAGGCAGCTGAAGACAATGTGACCACTGAGAAAGACTGGAAAAGGCCTTCATAGAGAGAGCGGAGAGAGATGTTTGTGTCAGTGTGTGTGTGTGTGTGTGTGTGTGTGTGTGTGTGTGTGTGTGTGTGGTGTGTGTGGTGGAGTGATTATGTGTGTGTGTCAGTAAGAGGACAGTGAGAGAAGATCCAACTATCCTTTGTTTGGTTTGTGTCTTTCATTGTGTGTGTGCATGTGTCTGTGTGACAAACAGGGGGTTGTGATGCGTGTGACATTGTTTTTCCCAGGTTATAACAAATAACAAACATGTCATTTGTTCAAGCTGGGGTCTAGTTGTGTCAGACCAGATGACAAATCACATTCAGCCTTGTGCGTGTTTGTTTGCATGTGTACGTGGCAGATGGATGGACCATTCACACTGTCTACTATTGATCAAGGAGGAGGGAAAGGTTGAGGGGAGGAGAGGAGAGGAGAGGAGAGGAGAAGAGAGGAGATTCTCCTTTTTTCATTTCAAACTTTTAAAACTTAACACGACAGTACTGTGAAATTCATTCAAACACAAACAGCATATTATCGGTCATCTCCCTGTTTATGTATCAACAGGCACCAGCACAGACTAAACAGCTCTGCATCTCATTCTCTCTCTTTCTCCTTCTAAGAAGAGAATAACCACACAATTCCCTTAATGAGGAAAAGAGAAAAGCAATTTTCCCCAGTGTGCTTCCTGTTGTTTTTTTCCCCTCTAGTCCCTCTATTTGCTCTCTCCTCTTGTCTCTATCACTTTCAGCTCGGCTCTATCGCGGTTTAAAGTATGTCTTCTAAATGGCTATCCCTACCGTTCTTTTCTCTCTCTCAGTCTCCTCTACAACTCCCCCAGCCATGTGGAGGGCTAAATCATGTCACTGGCGCACAGCCAGAACAGAAACGACTGAAATAAAAGCACAGAACAGGGGATGTAAACAATCTGTTGTTCAGAAAATACTGTCCACAACTCTTGTTTATTAGGAGGGATGCAGTATCACAGGGGTGAGAGAGCTATTAAAGCCATGAGAGGAAGGAAGAATAATTGGATGGCATTATAGTAGAGACAGAAAGTAAGAAAGAAAATGGGAAGCAAACAAAAAACAAACAGAAACAGGTAAGAAAAGTGAAGTTAAATGAATGAAAATAGAGCGTGACACTGACACCCAACTCCTCATATGCGCCTGTCATAAAGATGCCCAGTGATAAATAAGCCTTTATTGCTTTTTCCTATCATTCCTCTCATCTCTCTGTCTTGTTTCCATCCTCACTGCGTATGACGAAACCACTCCCTGCCTCCCAGCAGCACAGCAATATCAACATCTCCAACTAACTGCACAAATGCTCTAAAATCTCTTTTTCCTCCAAAGTCAAAGAAAAGCACCATTAAATCCATTTGCATGAAAGCTCTGTTGGTAACTCACAAATGATGATGTACTCTACAGATGAGAAATGAAGTCATGGTATAAAAAACCCCTACCTGGCACGAGGAAGCAGTTCCAGGTTACAGTCCACTAAAGGCAGATACAGGCACTCCACACATCCCCATTAAAGTGGCTTACTTCCTCTGTCAACTGGTGTGTGTGGAGTGTTTGTGGCTGGCTAGCTGGGGTGGTGGTGGTGGTGGTGTGTGTGTGTCTGTCAGTGTGGGCTAGGCCAACTAACTGTGCAGAGGCAGAGAAGGAGAGAAAGAGAGAAAGAGAGGGGAAGAGAGCAAATGCCCAAGAGGCTAAGAAGGTAGACTCCCAAGCTGCACAAACAAGAGAGGAGGAAAGAGGGAGAGGGAAGGAGAGAGAGGGAGGAGATAGAGATAATGAGAAGAGACAAATGAGCAGTAAGAGCTCAGAGAGAAGCATATGCATGCACATGTGGGGTGTGTGTGTCCACCAAATATACTAACTGGTCCATAATGTCCACCATGATTGCAAATGTGTGTCTGCAAATATTGTCTGACATACAGTATGTGTACATACATTCACTCTCTTGTGCCTTCACAACACACCCCGCCCTCCTTTTCTTTGTCAAGACATTAAGGCACTACAGCCAGGTCCCACAGGATGCAGAGAGCACACACAATGGGCACATATCCATTGTAAACACACACAAACACATGTAGTTAAAACACACCTACATCTATCTGATGCGCACAATGCAGTCATAGGTTAACAATATATGAAACAGGAACCGTGCCATACTGTAAAAACTTCCTTTCTTGAAGCAAAACACTCAATCTTAAACATTGACTCTACACACTGGGTTTTGAGTCAACCCCATTAGCAGTACAAAAACTTCTAAATCTGGCACTTACTCAGATTTAAATCCTAAATAAATCCTATATAATATTAAATCAAAACCTATAAGATTTGATTTGTGAGTTTCTGCCAAGAACTTGCGTATATGTAGTTCTACACACAGGCTTCACAAACCCTTTGTACTGCACTACACACGACAGGATGTCATAATCTAACTTACTGTGGAAATTTGAGAGTGATAGTTTCATTATTTTTTATTGTTATTGCCTAGGTCACTGTAGATATGCATTGTATAGCTATATATAGATGTGTTTGTACTCTGTAATTGCACTGAGCCATAGCCTGCCACAATATCCTTGACTAGGATGACATCAATGCACCATTTTTATTCAAACAATGCCTCAACAAGGCAGACACCAGGAAGGACTTCATGAACCCTGTGAGAGAGCTTTCATCTAAGCCAGGCTAATGGTGGCTTCTGCCTTCAGCAACATGGGTTTGAATGTTGTTCCATACAGTCAGCTACATTTTCAGAAGCTATTAAGTTGGAAACAACCAATAGGAAAACATCCTATAAGGCATAAACACATTGCACTATGTTGACAGCATCAGTGCTTGAGCTGGCATGGCTCCTAACTTCATAGCTCTTGCCACTTGTTGAGTTCAACACATGTAACATTTCTGTCAAGAAGAGCCTTATAGGTAGGTGTCAATACAACAACAGAATTTTGGCACAAATACTAAAATAGCACTTTTTGCCGACGCCAAAGTTACAGAAAGTTCCCAACAAAAGCAATGATATTCGATTCCACTGGCACATTTTAGTTTGACACCTAGTCCCAAGTGCAATTGTTAATGTAACAATGACACAACAACCTTGAAACAACATAATAAAGAGAATAGCTACATATGATACAGGCTTCAAAATGAATGACAAATTTAAGAAAAGTCTTACAAGATCCATAAGTCAGTGCTAGATAAACAAATGTACCTGCTGCACCTGAGTGGCTAATTAAATCACATGGTACTCTCTATCTACCTCTCTCAGGCACATTCTCTCTCTCTCTCTCTTCTTTCTCTGTGTTCTTTGGCCTCTCTCCCGCTCTGTTACCTCAAGAGCCTCTCAATGCTACTTAGGGGAAAGGTTTTTGTATCTCAGTGTGACAAGCAACATTTGACACTGAAAGGAAGAAGACACACACACCTGCTGTCTCCCTACATGGTTCCTCAGGTCATCGACTATCCATCACTGACAATATTCCTCAAGAGGTAAAGTCTGACACAAAACAGGATGGTTTCGTATTTAGCAGATAATTCAATACTAGTTACTTCAAAAAAAAAAAAAAAAAAAACGAACAAAAATAAACTGCTGCAGTCAAACTAATGCTTACTCAATGTTAAAAGTTGCAGAGATTCTAACAACCTAAATAAATGAACCACAACAGAGCTCTTTGTCAGATTTCTCCAACACTTCTGTCTTAATGTCTATTCTCCCACTACCGAGGAAGTAAATTATAAACATAAATTTCAATCTTGAATATGTAATTCAGAAAAAAGTAAGCCACTAATTCTTGCATATCCAAATAAAATAACACAACCAAAAACCTCCACCACTAATCTCAAAAGAAACAATTACTGTACAACATAAACATTATTTTTAAATCCCTGGTTACATAAATGTGACTAATGTGCAAATAGTTGCGACTTCACCTGGAGCAGCATTTGCAGGATAGCTGTGACTGTGCCATGCAAACAACACAACTTAAACACACAAATG
>BRZM01002496.1:11066-36912 GCA_033238685.1 Lates japonicus | reverse complement strand
GTGTCTTAACTGTCCTCCCATGGGATCTCTGATGGAGTTGCACACTCTTTCCCACCCTCCCTCCCTCTCTCAAAGTCGCAGCAGGATCAGGTGTGAATTTCTGCTCCACTTGTGGTCCCACAGTTTATCCTCTCGCCCTTACTACTCTCTCATGAAATGATGTGATATTAATGATCTATTTAATAAATTATTCCTCACTTTTTTCCCATCCCCCTTTTCCTGCAGTCTCTCTGTGTCTCTCTGTTAACTTTGTATTAAAGGGAAATTCTCTTCTCTTTCTTTTTTTTTTTTTACAGCTTTGTTTTAATTCTTTCATTTCTTCTGGGCAAAACAACTAAGGTACTAAAACTAAGATTTTAAAAGGGAAAAATGTTTGTTCCTCTAAAAGCATGCAGCTGTACTTTTTGCTACTTGTTTGTTGATAGAATTATCTTTCTGGTAAGGCTCAGCATTTCCCATGCAATACCTCTGCAGTAGAATTCTGAAAGCAGAAGTTAAACCATATTAAAGCTCATGGTCATTGATTTACATGAGTTAAATTACTCAGTCTCTTTCTCTAAGTGTTCCTCTTTCCATGTCTATCAGCTATGCAAGCTCGACCACAGACAGATGATGGTTTCAGGGTTGCACTTTGTTAGTTCTCTTTTAATCTCTTACTGGAGTTCTTTGGTTTTCTCAGTCGCTTTTCCTCAGAAGTAGACTTCTGCCTCACTCAGTGTCATCAGGTGATTGCCCAGACATTACATCTGAGGAGTTTCCAGTTAGGTAAAACAAGCAAGAAGTTGTATTGATGTGGAAGTTTCACAGTAAATCTTCATCCCACAGCCACTGTTTTTGTTTCAGTTTTTCTTTTAAAATTCACTGTGGCTGTACATTCTGTGTATTTCTTATAATTTCTCTTTATACTTCTGTTTTTGTTTTTCCTGTTCCTGTGAAGGAGTCATTTCTTTTCAGTGCCCTCACTGCAGAAGTTGCAGGTTTTACGTATTTATCAGATATTAGAGGCTAATTTATCATGCTAACAATATTTTTAATTTTTTAGGGCTACATAAATTTGCTCAGTTGCCAGCCCACAGGCATGCTTCAACTTAATTCCTTATACATGTTCTTCCCCATCTGGTTGGAATGATGTTAAATGTGGCCCAACATGGATGAATCACATATGAATCTTAACTTCATGTGAAATGTTTCTGGAGCAGTGTGAGTGTTTAAATAATTTAGACATCTGCGGTGGGAAAAGGGGATTTCTTTTTCTTTTCCCCTCTCTTCGTGTGAGGAGCGCTATGCTTCACTCTCCACTACAATGTGGCACAGGATAACGGTTCAATCAGGTCACTGTTCCTTCTGTGACCTTTCACTGATGAGTTCAGGAGCAGCAAAGAGGCAAGGGTCCAAAATCCACAGTAACAAATTGAGTAAGAAATTCTGAATTGTTTCTATGTTTTCTGTCCCTCTCCCCGCAGAAGTCGGACCATGGCCAGGTGTTGCTGGATGCTGTCTTTAAGCACCTGGAGCTGACTGAGAGAGACTACTTTGGCCTGCACTTGGCTGATGACTCCTCCGATGCACCAGTCAGTGTGATATTTTCAGTCAAGTTTAAGTTGTAGGGTGTTCCAGCCATAAAAACAGTTGTCTTATAATCCATCGTGTGGGTGTATTGACTTTACATTAACAAAAGGTCACCTCTAAGCCTGTATGTGTGTATTAAAGTACATGTGTTAACCTGTAGGAAGACTCTAGAGATGCTTTGTATTGGATCATTTCTCATAAAATCAGATATATCCCACCTGTGATAAATAACTATTCAGACTGTACATGTGTTAGTAAGTATATATTGGTGTGTGTTTGTATCCATGTGCACAGTGTTTTAGTATTTCTGACAGGTGTGTATGTGTCTGTGTGTGGGTACTGGTGAATAATTTAGCTCGTGTAGTCGTGCTGTGGAAGCGTTATGGTGTCTCTAAGTGTCTCTTAATCAATATTTTACAGCGCTGGCTCGATCCCAACAAGCCCATCAGGAAACAGTTAAAAAGTAGGTGAAATCCCCAACACATCACCTTAACTAAACAGCCCAGTCCATTTTAAGCAAACATCAGAAAGATTTGACCCCAAGCAAGACCACTCAAGACCAACTTGAATGCTTGGATCTGTACAATTTGCCAGCTGGTTGAAGCAGTAGTCTGCATTCCAGCCTCGGTGATGGTTAGATACACACTCCTACCTCAAGCAAAAGTCTCCAGTCCACACTGAGTATGATTTATCATTCTGAATCTGCCTTAAGCAATGATTAAACTTCATCTCAACTCTGCTCTTATTTTTGATAATGAGTAAAATAATTTGTAACATGTAGAATTAAGAACTAGCCCTAGTGAGATCTGCGGTCCTCCTCCAGCAATGATTGAACTGTGCTTCACCTCTGTTTTTATGCTGACTGATTGTCTCATTGAGGCAAAACCACAGGATTTTCTATTTTACACAGTAGCCTGTTTTTCTATGTGTAGAAAGTGACCAGAAGTGTATGAGTAATGGAGCTGAATGTTTCACACATCTTAGATGAGTACATATAAAAACATTGAACCTAGAGTAATCACAGTAGCAGCCACTGTTCTCTAAATCACGTTTTTGACAGTAGTGCAAAATACATTTGGTTTGTACAGTGTATTTGCTTATGCTGCAGTTACATTTTCTGTCCACTCACTGTGTTTTCATGTCTCTAACTGTTCATCATTATTTGTTGTAGGAGGGTCTCCCCATAACTTGAGCTTCAGAGTCAAATTCTTTGTGACAGACCCCAGTAAACTTCAGGAAGAATACACACGGTAAGAGTGTTAATATTACAGAGAAAAACACTGTTACACACTGATACTCAACCAAATAAATGCTCAGTATTATCTGTTGGCAGAGTGTTAGTTTTGCTGTAAAAGACCATTCATTAAGAGACTGGAAATCTATTGCTATTGATATTGTTGTACTATTATTGAAGTAGATGAGGTAAAGATGAGGTAAAAAAAGAAGAAGAAGCTGGCATGTTTTGTATCAAGATCATAGCACATATCACTGCAGTTCTGCATCACTATATTTTACATTAACAACATGCAGAGGAGGTGTCACAGTGCCATATTGTCTTTTCCTGCCTGGTGTTTATAACAGCCTTTCAGCCACAGCCTCGCTCCCTGAGCCTTATCGACAGTTTAGACTCAGCTTGGAACAGTGAATAGTGAGCCTTGGATGTGACATGCTGATCTGGTGTGTGGTACATTCAGGTCACAACCAATACACACTTCTGATAGCTTTGTCACACTATGTCTGTGACATCGACAGGCCTCTGTTGGCTGTGTGTCCTTAAATCGTGTTATATTCACTCTCCTCTTATCCTAACGCAGTGTGTTGTCTCCCCTCAGGTACCAATATTTTCTTCAGATCAAGCAGGATATATTAACTGGAAGGTGAGTGTGTCATCCTTTGTGAAAAGAAAGTGAAAATAATCACCACTGCTTTCTTTCTCTTGTTATTGATGTTGATGTTTTTCTCACGTCTGTATGACTGTTGTTTAATATCTGCCTTTTTGAAAAGAACTACTGTATAATGGCTTTTGTGTTGAACCAAGGCTGAATCGTCTGTATATGTGTTTTCTTCATGTGAATGTGTGTGTGTGTGTGTGTGTGTTCCTGCGGCTTCCAGATTACCCTGTCCACACAACACAGCTGCACTGCTGGCTTCCTATGCTGTTCAATGTAAGTATTGCTCCCTGGATACACCCACTCTACATAACAATGGAAAGGCAATTCATTAGACCTCTCTTTAGCTACACACGCTGTTAAACGTAATGACTGTGGTTGCTGCAGTGCATTTATAGTCGGTGCTCTGAAGCAATTATGATTCAATTAGGCTGTGTGATGATATTTGATATTTACCTCAGATATATAAATATTCTATGAGTTTGTGGCTTTGTTTGGACCAAACATCCGGCAGAGGCAAATGGAAAGGTGCTGACTGGTGACCAAACAGCTCACTGGATTTTTAGGTTAACAGGTGCAGTTTGTGAGTCTGTCATCGTGCTTTAGTGCTGAAATAGTACATTTATTTGATGTACTGTCAGGTCGAGTTTACTAGTTCTGGATGAAATTGCCATTAGCAATATCAACATGCTAAGTCCTAAAAACCCAAATATTGCTCATTGCAGTTGGCAACAAATATAATGCTGCTGTTCCAACACCTCATGTCCTACATGTTTTCCCAAACCCACTGGTTAAAAAACATCTCTCTAGACCCACAGACCAGTCTTCGCCAGTGGATGCTCAGCCTCAGCACTAATCTCATGTACTGTTGTGATAGCGTTTGGGTTCAATGCTGACTGGGCCTCTCTGTCATCACAATAATGACTCCTGACACACTCGCGCTTTCTCTTTTTACTGCTGCTCATTGTTTTCGTGCAGCCTGTTCTGCCCTCTGTCTGTTTCTTTCCTTTATCTCTGTTTAGTCTTTCTCATCCCTTTCTGCTTACCCCTCCTTACCCCCCTTTTTTTCATGCTCATAAACCCTCTCTCTTACTCTTCCTCCCCCTCCCTCTCTCTCTCTCTCTGTCCTCCACCTCTCTGGCGTATTTTGTGGGGAATTTGCACTGCTACAGTATATAGGTCAGAGAAGAGATTTGGCCTAGACTACCAACATCATGACACTACTGCTTTTACACACACAGACACACAAACACACATACACACACGCAGTCTGCAGCTAGGTCCATGTTTTCACTTCGCTCAGTGCCAGCCCAGATTATGAAGATAAATGTTTGCTTTTGGGAAAACGGCTTGAAGCAGCTGCTATGCTGCTAATTCAGTTAGCTCGACCCAAGTGCCAGCGCTGATCACTCTAAATCCTGCACTAAAGCTCTGCATTCTCAAAACACCACAAATCCCACCCAGTAGACCTAAATTCTTGTTTAAAATTGACCAAATACAGTTTGGAAACCATAGCAACCACTTCCTTAGAAATAAAGGCCTTTTGGGTTTTTTAAAAAAAATCTTTGAATAACACATTTTTGTTTTAAAGCATTAAATGTGGGCTTTAATGCAGCTTTTTGTTTCTACAATGTTGAATCACCAAACACTTTTACATCTTTAAAGGTGGTTTTCATTAAGTTGCATAGTATAATAGTGGATGTTGGAGAACTCTTTTAGTTGTAAGACACTCACTGACATAATGCATCCCCCAGCCTCGTACCCTAGCTTTAACCATCACAAATAATGCCTAACTCTAAACCTAATTCTCAAGTCTCAACCATCAAACAGCCCTTTGAAGGCGTGAGGACCAGCACAAATGTCCTCACAACGATGGTTTCAAACTAAAATTTGCCCACACAGTCACAGAAATCCATGCACACTTGGACTGACTCACCCACAATGAATGTAAATCCATCATCACAAATGCAGAGTTGAACGTCTTGTTTGTGCTCTGCTGGTCAATAGCATCATTAGAAGGAGCCTGAGCCCGAGCTAATCTCTCCCACTTTGAGACGATCTACAGCTGAGTATGGATTTCACATTAAAAGATGTGGATATAAAAAGAGAGATCAGGTTGTCAGCTTGTCTTTGTGCTTCATTGGCCTCAACATTAAACATAGTTAAAGTAAGAAGTGAGGCATAAAATAAAACCGACATTGCCTTAGTGTTCTGAAATATAAGATATTGACTGTACATATATTTCTCTCTGGAGCTGTGTGCACATCAATAAGTGGGTGAGCTGGAATTGATTCGTTGGTCAATATGCTTAGGCTACCAGCTACTAGGTTGGTCCAGGGACTACTTGAGTGAATTGATGCGTTTGAGCTTCAACTGCTGGTTAGTGAGCTAATGGCTTTGGGGATACACTTTGTGCTCCTTCTCTCTGAGGCCCCTCAAAGCTACCAGAGGTCTGGGAGTCATTTCATTCTTTACGGTTCTTCCTGTTATCTACAATAATTCTTTTCTCCATCCTCAAAACAGCGGTATCATGTTGTGTTTTGCTATTAAGAGTCACATAAAGCCTCTGGCCATCTGCTATATAAAGTACTCTGTTCATAAGAGGATGGTAATCCTAATTGGTGTATAGTTTCCATTTATGTTTTGACCTATTCTTTAGGATTATTCCAGATATTCACATACAGTCCTAGCTCGCGTATTGGACTGCCTCAGTGTTGTCCTTTAGCTGTGCTGAAAATCTGCAAGGACACATAGTAACACACACAGACACACTTGCCCACTTATATACAACATCACATTAAAAAATGATGTGGTATTAATTCACTATGTGAGGAGCACTCTGCTTTTAATCTCCTGATGTTGTCAGTATGCCTCAATATTAAGTGCACATTCATTTTCCCATGTGGTGCTTGTTATAATAATGTCTACTTTCCCTAACACAAAAGGATTATCAGAGGCTGTGAGAAAATTTGCAACTAAGGTGTGAAGATTCATTAGTTTTTTTCACCACGGAGTGATTGTCGCAGCACCTTCCTGTGTAAACAAATGCACACCACAAGTGTGAGATAATGGCTGTTTAAGAAACTGTAGAGAAAGAAGGCTAATTATCAAGTGCCAGTTCATCTAAAGAGGATGAGAGAAACACTTTTACATGTTAACGGTTTTGCTGCTGTTTCAGTTACTAATGAGCAAAAACATTTTTGCAGATGTATTTTGGCAGATCTGCATCAAATAAACCGTCAGACTTAGACTTTTTCAGGTCAAGGACAGAAATGTTTAATTGTTTTAATGCTTTACATTATTTGGCTCTACCAGTATACATTTTATTACATACTGTGGGGCTGATTTCTTAATTTTAGGAAAATAATATTTAACGATTGTATATTGCATGATATTAATGTTTTAGTTTAAATCAGTCACCCAGCTCTAGGTAAATTCACTCCATCATTGACATTATATCAATCAGTCTCTCTCTCTGTCAGTGAGTTGAGTTAGGGGACTACAGTGAAACAGAGCATAGTTCAGGCTATCTGTCCGACTACTGCTTCATCCCCAACCCTCCCCAAGACTTCCACAAAGAGGTCGCCAAACATCACCAGCAGCACAGGTAAACACAGCTGCGGCTGTGATCCTGTACACATTCAAATGCATGTACTAACACAAAGGGACTGTCACATACAACACACACAAGATTACAGTATGTCCCATTGAGTCACATTGAGTAATATTATAATGACACCATTTGTTGTGTGCATCATACTGAGCCATGTCAAAATATGGTAGAATTATAGAGCAGCAAACATTTGTTGAATTGAGTAATATGAAGAAAATGTGAGCTTATACACGTAGAGCTGCACATACACACATATTTGCTACAATTTGTCCTTCTTCCTGCTGTTACTGCATTTGATTTCTGAACACACACATTTTTTGTTGTTTTTCTTTCTCTCTTTACCTTCTCCATATGTCTCTTTAACACACTCTGTTTCTACCTACCCTGTTATCATCACCGTCTTTGCTCCCACACACACACAACCTCCCATCCCCGTCTGTCTTTGTACCCTACTCTCTCTCTTTCCCCCTCTCAGTGGTCTATCTCCTGCCCAGTCAGAGTTTAATTATCTGAACACAGCACGCACGCTGGAGCTCTACGGGGTAGAGCTGCACTATGCAAGGGTAAGTCAGGTTTTATTTCATGTCTGCTTGTCTGTTTTGGTTTGTGTGTGTGTCTTAAAGACTGCCGTGTATACAATTTCTGCTTATGTGTGGGTATGTGTCTGTTTCTGTGATGCAGTTTATCTAATGAGTGATATTTTTTTCCCTCCACAAACCATCAGTCCTGTTAGACATGTCTTTGTATCTATAATCTCACTTTAGCCTTCTCTCTCTCCCTCCCCACACAAAAACCCTGAGCAGTGAAAGATAATCTAATCCATATCCACCTCCCAACAATTGTGATCAGAACTGATATCACGGAGTCCTGAACTGTTGAAGGTTTTCCCTCCCCCCACTGTCACAACACGGTTGATACTACACTGTTTTCATTCCACCAGCATCTAAAGAGCCGTCAGGGCAGGAACAGGTTGGAGGAGCTGCAGTGTGCAGAAATGCCACACACTGGCATTCAGCACACATCATAACAGCAACAGATGGTAGCACAGTAGCAAAATCATCATTTAGATTCATTTTTGAATGTATTTCTTTTGGATAGTTGTGTAGAAAAGATCAGAAGAAGCTAACTCACTACTTGTCTAATCTACTCTGCCTCCTGTGCAGCAATGAAAGCTGAATACTCAGTAGTGAACACTAGCGTTTAGCTCCTGGGCTGTTAAAGAAATTATAACCTTTTTAAAAAAAGGCAAATGAAGACTTGATGAACGATGGTCTCTGTAGTTCTCATTCCCCTTGCTTTGTTACTGTCCCGGTTCACAATGGTATCAAGACACTTTTATTCTTGTGATATTGTGAAATTGACGATACCGTTAAATCCCCAGTGCTTAAAACATTTGCACATTTTACAAACAGTTGTTCAGAACTTGATAGAAAAGACTGACAGAAAACCTGTTTGCAAGCTATGAGAATTGAATGAATTAGATATTTTGAGACACTAAAACTTGCATCATTTTGTCAGGGAGCTTTTGTTTTAATGTAATAATTTTATCTAATGCAGTTTCAAAATCAAGTAATCAACATCAAAGTGTCGTTTTTGTAAAGCAGCACCAGACAAACATGTTTCAGCACTCAGTCATCATCAGTATCACAATGCACATGCAGCTCCAGTGCATACACTATATATTTCTCAATTAGATAATCAGTCAGGACAAAGGTCTAAACATGTTGTCTAGTTTACTGTAGATGTTTAATGGACCCAGGCCCAAACCCATCTTCACATACTCTGTTCTTATCCCACGCAAATTCTTATTTCCATCTGTGTGGGTTTCTTAGAACATCTCTTTAACCTCTGCTCTTGATTTGAGGCAGGTCTTTTTTCAGCAACGTCTACATGTTTTGTAGCTTATCTAAAAATTTCTTGGCACATTTTCTTGCTGTTGTACTGTCCTTCTCTCTCTCTCTCTCTCTCTGTGTCTCTGTTCGGCTTCTACTCCTCTGCCACCACCTTTACTAAACACACACACTCTGTTCCCCCCTCTCTTCAGGACCAGAGTAACACAGAGATTCTCATCGGGGTGATGTCCGCTGGCATTGTGGTTTACAAGAACAGGGTACGGATCAACTATTTCCCATGGTGAGTGACGCACACATCCAGAATGTGTTTTCAAATATCCAGGTAGAGTGTTGCTGAGAGATTTATCTCTGTGTAATAAGGGCAGTTTTTGTGTTGTGATTAACATGGTGTTCCAAAGAGAGGTTACTTCCACTGATTACCCCAAGGTTGCGGATGTGTGGGGAGGGATACAGCATGGAGCTATTGATAGTAAGGGGTGGGGGATTGGTAAGAGACCTGAGACCAATAATAATCATATTAGATTTGTCACAGCTCAGTTTTAGAAAGTTGGCGTGCATCCATGATTTAATTTCAGTGAGTTTCAGTGGTGATGGATTTAATGAACAGCAAAGGACCAAGCTCTAAACCCTGGGGGACACCTTGGGACAAAACTTGCCTTGCTGGTTTGAGCTAAACAGAAACTCTGCCTTTGTATCGGTTGAAGGGAGAAACAGACAGAGAGAGAGAGAGATCACAACTGAATCAAAATGCATATACTTTTTAAACAAGCGTGTGTACCTGTAAACAAACTGCTGTTTCAGAGACTTTGTGTAAGATTTGAGAGAAATGTGTGATCAGAAGTTCAGCAGTTTCAGTTACACCTGCCGAGAGTACCACCAGCGAGGTTGTTGAAAACCAGCTGCTGTGTGGCCAACAGAAACCTGGCAGCTATCAGGTGTGAATGAGTTGATCTGTGCGGATGAAAAGTGGCACTGCCAGGAAAAAAAGTGTTCTTCAGTGGTGTTTTCAAACTAAAAACACAGCTCCACTGGAATAGCTGAATCTTTACTGCCTTGCCATGCTGTGTGGTTCGTGCTGTAATTGTTGACAAAAGTAGAGAGCGTTTCTCTGTCACTTCCCCCCCAGCCAGATTTCCCCTGATCTGGGAAATCAAGCTGTGGATGTTCTTGTCACAAACCCTCCTCTGTGTCAATCAGTCTGCTGCCAGCTCCACTTGAACAGCCTTCAGGAACCCTTTTTGCTGAGAAATGTACTGCGTAATATTTTGGTAACCTCTCACATAGTGATTATTGACATGGCATATTAATGTTTAAGCCTCAGTTGATCTTTTCTAGAATTATGCAGCTGATTCCACCAGATTTTTCAGAGGGGGGGAGGGGGGGGGGATTTATGTTAAATTAGGTTTCCTGGAAATATTACGCCCATTAAATCTGTTCACTCTCCTTTTTCTCTTTGTCCTCATTTTTTCTCTCTGTCTTAATTCACTCTGTACGCCACTTGCTCTCGTTCTCTCTCCAAACCGATTCTTAGAAATCTCCGCTGCACTGTGGGAGGCTAAATGTTAATGGGTGCCGGTGGTGGGGTATAAATTCACTCATGTGTGGGCTTAACACACACACACACAGCCGGATCAAATGCACATAGCAGCTGGTGTGTGTGAGTGTGTGTAGACATAAGTGTATGTCTGACAATGGAAAGATGTTTGTGGTAAGATTAGTTTGAGTGTGTGTGTTTATAGAATGAAGGATTTTGTCTTGCTGTACGTTGTGGGGACCATATTTATAAACCTGGGCACTGGGGACTTCCCATATGGGGACAAAAAGCCAAACCATAAAATTTAAAGGTTAAGTCTTAGTTTTTGGTTAAGGCTAGTCTCCATGGGATGAAAGCAAGAAAAATGCAAAAAAGCCTTTCTAAGTGGAGAAAAACAACTACAAGAAGTTTGTGTGCGTGTGCATATTCAGTCAGTTGGGCTAAATTTAGAGCTCAACAGTGGTGTCCCCAGCAGTTGTCCACTGGCATGTGTGAGGAAGAGAGAGAGAGAGAAAGAGACATTGTAGTCAATAGTGTCTCTTAGCCCTACACCCACTGATTTTCCTCTCTCTGCTTCACCCCGTCTTCTCTCAGCCTCACTGTTTCTACATCTGCATGTCACTTCTTATGCTGCCTTTTATTTCTTCCTGTCATTTTCCCCCTCTCTTTTTGTCAGTTGACCTGTAAGACAAGTAAGGCTTGAGAGAGATAGAGGAAGAGCCTCCAAAAAACGAGAGAGACATTTACATTTGTGCCTCTTTCCTATTTCTGTTCTCAGCAGCCTGACAAATGAGCCACACTTAGATGGGGCATGACTCACACCCTGCCTAAGCATGTGTGTGTGTGTTTGTGAATGTGTGTGTTGCAAGTGTGTGTGAGTAAGTATGTAAAATATATTTAGCAGGGAGCGATGAGTCACAGCGGCAACAGAGCTCTAGGAAAGGATTATGTTTCTCTGCCGCTCATCAGCAGACCTCTTACTGTGGCTGTGCGTGTGTAGTCCTCTGATTCGAATATTATTTTATACAGTTTCTGCTAGATAACACACAGATTGATGAGAAGTTATAGTTATCATTCAACCACTGGGAGACTCCAATGCTGTAACGCTCATATAATCCATACCCTCTAGCTGTGGGTTGGAGGTTAAATGAACAGTTGTGATGTGGCACATGGGTCAGCTTACTTGAAGAGCGAGTATGGCTAAGCTTCAGTGTGAGAACGACAAAACAGAAAAAGTATATCTGTATTTTATATTTTAACCCTTTCAGACACCACTGATACTTTAAAGCTACTTAAAGTGAAAGAAAAGTGATAATTGGATGTAGAAGAGTTGACTGTTAAACACAGCCTGAAGCTGCAGACAATAGTTTTTTTGTTTTGTTTTTAATTTGACTCCTTCCTTACTCAGATCACGATTGTTAGCAGCTGACAAGGGCAGAAAAGGTGACTTACTAAGTGTGAGACACTGAACTGACACTAAACTGTTGAATTTTCCTGCTTCCAGGTTGAAAATTGTGAAAATCTCCTTCAAGTGCAAACAGTTCTTCATCCAGCTGAGAAGAGAGGCGGTAGGTGCACACACACACACACACACATACACATACACAAGCACAGACATGTACTTCTTATCCACCACCCCCCCAAACTAAATTGGGTTTAGTTTGTGAACAGATGAAGGCGTATCCAGTGAATGTGTTTTTTTTGTATATACCCACTGTACAATACAGCTGCCTCTGCATACAGTGTATGTTTGTATGTGTGTGTGTGTGTGTGTGTGTGTGTGTGTGTGTTTAATCAGCGTCCGATTAACCCCCTGCTGTCTGTGTCCTGGTTGACTCTGCTTTAATCCCACACGGTGTCCTGCATTCCTTGTATGACATGTGGATCTCTTTCTGTTCCCAAGGCAACAAGCAACTCTGCAGACAGCTGACAAGTTGCTGTCAACCTGATTTTTATTTCCACCACACATATTCACGCAGTCCTTCTTAAAGTCCTCTTTAATTTTAAGACTTCCTGTAGACCTGGAGTTATTGCTGAAAGCTAAATGATACAGTTCTTTCCCCTGGCGTCCTCCACCAACACATCTAGAGAGCTACACTGCCCTTGAACATACCATTAAACAGATAATAAGTAGATTCCATCTAATAACTTAATGCTGACCTTGTCCACTTCTTGTCTATCTGCTACCATTTGTCCTGTCTAAAATCTATTTTCGATTTTAACTAAAAATAATTCTTTTTTAATGAAACAGCCAAAATGTTTTTCAACAACATCCCATTAACTGTCACCCTCTCCTCCCTGGACACAGACTGAGACTCGGGAGACGCTGCTGGGTTTCAACATGGTCAACTATCGGGCCTGTAAGAACCTGTGGAAGGCCTGCGTGGAGCACCACACCTTCTTCAGGCTGGAGCGGCCCATCCCGCCACAGAAGAACTTCTTTGCTCACTACTTCACCCTGGGCTCGAAGTTCAGATACTGGTGAGAACAAGAGGACACACATTTACACTCCCACAGGGGCATGGAGATAATCGACAGAACCTCTGAGAAGTCTTGCTTTGATATTCAGACGCACACATACCAGACTGGTGGATGCTCTGTCTGCCTTTACGTCTGTTTGACTCCCAGCGTTATCCCCACTTCAAGTAAACACCAACAGAAGTACATGTTTGTTTGGAAGTTGATGCACTTGTTTCATTTGGGTTGGGAGGCTGGAAGGCTAGTGGGTGCCTTTCATGCTACCATGCCTCAGAAAAGCACAACTTAATAATTCATGGTTTACCTCAAAAAAGGGAAAGAGCAGCTTGCTTGTGTTTGTCCTTGCAGCCAGTCTTTTAACTTTTGCATGAATTGTTTGTGTCCATGTGCAAGCATCCCCTGGCAGGTCACTTAACTGACCCACACCACTGCTGCCACACCCTTCTCAAACAAAACACTTCATCTAATTGGTGATATACTGCTTTCAAGTTGCAAAAGGAACTGCAAACGTAAAATAAAATAACTTGTGCAAACAGTTTTCTCCTTGCTGGATCATGACATTGCATTGTGACAACTTTGTTTCACTTCATTGGTAGCATTTTTTATTTCCTTTTTCTATGAAATGTGAGTGAGAGATGAGCAGAGAGTTGGATGTCTTGTGATGCATTATTGAGCAGCAGTGATGCAACGTGAATGAGCTTTGCTCTGATGTTTGGCTCGATTGTGTGTGTGTGTGTGTGTGCGTGTGTTTGCCCTTGAGATACTGCCTGACTTTCCAACAAGAATACACTTTTGAATTGTGAATCTGTGTCGTTCACATTGTTGTTAACAGTGTATCATATGATAAAAGATCCATTTTCAATTCGCTGTTTCTGGCTGGCAGAACATGCTCAACTCTTCAAGCTGGTTGTTCATTTTAAGGCAGAATTTTTCAGCTAAATTTGAGGGAGTGATTCCACTGAGGATGGGACTTATTGCAGAAAAAATAGGATCTTCAGCCTGTTTCACTTCAGTTAAAGTTTAGTTTTTTTCAGGACAGTCCACTGACTGTTTTTTTTTTTTTTTTGTGTCTATAGCGGGCGAACAGAGGTGCAGTCTGTGCAGTATGGAAAGGAGAAAGGCATCAAGGACAGAGTATTTGCCAGGTAATGGACATGGCTTTCTTGATTAGTTTAAGCTAACCATTGACTTTTTGGGGGTAGATAAATTCCACATGAACTTTAAACTATAATTACCAGTGTTGGGCTAGTTACTTGTAAACTAATCTATTACTCATTACACATTACTCATTTAAAAACTAATTATATCATTTTACTAATCACTCAGCGGCAAAAGTAAAGTGTTACATTACCGGCGACTTTACTTTTGTTACTCAACTGTCAGCTCCATCGTTTCATCTTTTCATGTGTAGAAATAGATAACAAGACGGTGAGATTTACAAGCGAGCAGCCCTACAATCTGGAGGGATTTACTGACCATCAGAAGTGCGGCTACACCATCCAACTCTACATAAATCTACGTGACTCGTGGATGTTTGCGTAGCCGTATTAACAAGCCAGCCACGAACACACTTCATTTAAATAAGACAACTTTGGAATTACCTCTCTTCTTTTGGTACAGGCTTCACAAATATTTTCATTTTGACCACAACTGAATTAATGTCATGGTCCAAGCAGGTCTCCCAGCAAGCCACTGGCCAGAAAGTTGGTTGGTGGAACTGACTGGGAGTCGGTCAGCAGGAACAGCCTATCAGATGAGAGACTGGAAACCCAGAGCCTGCCCACTCGCTCACCACCTGGGACGCCCAATCAGTAAGTCCAAGTTCCAGGGTTCAAACCAGGTTTGCCACAATTATGGCAGCGAAGGTCTAAATGTAATCACATTCAGCAGGTTGAGGTCTATTTAAATTACTATTTTGACAGCAAATGACTAGAGCTAGTATAATATCAGAGATTTGGTACAATTACCAGGACAATACTTAGACTTATAAGAACTTTGCCTTAATAAAATACTATATAAAATTGTGAATTAACTCTGAAAATGTCTGATCAGATTATTAGTAAATAACAGTACGGGTTTGAGCATGCATTGGATGCCACCTTTCAGGTACTTCAGTGTTTTACATCTGAAGCAGCGAACACATCTCCATCAGTACCAAAACAATTTAAGGTTGTATTCCCAGCCCTTTAACCTCATGCGTCTTGTGCATGTGTGTCTGCAAGGAACTCACTCTTTGTACAAGAGGGCACGCGACTACGGCCGTCGTCCGTCGGCCACCTGGTCGATCACGTGATCCACGCTTCACCCAGCCTGCCCGTCTTCTCCTCCAATCACAAGTCAGCGTCGTCCACGCAGGCCAACAGCATCAGCCTGGACTCTACACCGTAAGTCTCTCAGCTGCTGGATGCAGATTTTCCTGCAGATTTCCCCTTTTCTTCCTCTGTTTTCTTGTTTTTGATGCACATCCTGCCTATTTCCTTTAAAGCTGTTTCTCTTTGGGGAAAAATCACCCTCTCACTTGGTGGCAAAGCAGTAGATTTCACTATAAATTCATTGCCTCATAAATAAAGCACCCCGCGGGAAAAAAAAAGGCACCCTTTAATTTTGAAGTTAAATTTTACACATCAGCGTTAGTGTCACTCTGTCTGAGTGCACTGCTGAGTTGACTGGTTTTTAAATGTCTGTCTGTGTCTGTGGCTTCTCCCAACAGTTTACACCCTCTCCCAGTGTCACTTAGCTGGCCCCATTGGAAAGATGAAGCCTTTGGAAAACAGCCTGTAAAATGTGTTTACAGTGGGTAGCAGGGTGGAGAGGTTGTAGTGTATAGCAGGGCTGAACTAGGAATGTGTTAGAGTGTGTGTGTGTTTTCTGCCTGTCTTTATTGTGCTCACACGCTTTAAAACATATGGTCAATTCCTTTAACTAATAAAGCTCCACGCTGATGTTTCAGATCTTGAAAGCCTCATAGTGAAAACAAAGTGAATTTAAAACTCTACATGAAAAAAATAACACATTCTTCTTCTGGAGTTTATTAAAAGCAAAGTGTGTGTGTTTATGGGTAGGGGCCTTGTTTTTCTATATTTGTGGGGCCGGAGAGCCCACTCTACTTATGGGGTCTGACAGCTTTGTGGGGACCGAAATACTGCATACAAAGCTACACACACTCACACGCATACACACACAGGCAAACACAAGTTGTTAGCTCATCACTCTGTTACAGAGCTCACATCATCCATGCATGTTATTTTGTTGGTTTATTAAATTAGGTGTTTCCTTTCTGTAGCATTTTTTAATTTTTAAAAGCGTTGCATTTGATGATTAAATAATTTTTAGGTTTAGTAATGTTATTCACCATAATGTGTAGGAATGTAGATTAGACAGCTGTTTACATGATATCTTGTTCATAACTTTCTGTAAATGAACAGGGATTTTATACCAGGCAGAGGCGTGGTGAAATGAAGGCTTTGCCATTTCAGTTCCTGCTATACTGTTTTTTATAATCGCTAGGTTTTCTCGCCTAATAAGTTTACACTCTAAAGAAGGTTAGTTTATTTTGTATCTGGGCCATAGAAAACTTCAAATCAGAAAAGAAATCCTTTACAGGCTCCGTCTGTGGGTGGACAGGAACTTCCCAATCCTAGCATATCCAAATGATATAAAATATTCTGAAAATAGTTTTACAGGTGGTAATTTCTAAAGTAGTTTATTGTCAAAAACTGATTCACTGGTTGTTTTTTTAATCATCTCTCTTTGCTTTGGTGGTTCCAGTTACCAAGGCTGCAGTATTTATGAATTTGGTCCCAGTCCAGGTGCATTTAGAATTTTCCTGAGCTATCACTTCTAAATCTTGATATAATAACTATCTTTGCCCCGTGTAGATTATATTCTGCCTTTTGCTTCGTTGTTGAGAATCAGGCATCCATGATCCTCTCAAGATTTATGTACAGTGACTTTATATTTGCGATCTCATATTTTCAGATCGATCACTTTGCTCCGGCCTAGTCCAAATTCCCCAATGTTCCTCCAAGATATTCTGCAATTAAAACTAGTAGAACGTACTGTAATATACACGGGGCATGATTGTCGCTATGTCGGTTCAACATGACGTTACAACAAACCATAACCTTGGACACCTCTCTGTAATGTTCTGTTTTTAGTTGTGTAAAGTGGTGTCTGTTTTAGCAAACCACGATTATTATTACAGCGATTGCTTTTTAAAAATGTAATGACTTTATTTCCTTGACAGTGTCGGGGAATGCTGTGACACAACATTACGTACAACTATGTGATATGATAAATGAGTTTGTTTACTTTATAATCAGACTGTTTTCCTCAAAAGATGCACTGAAAGTGTTTTAAATTATTTTTTAGTGGGTTGAATGCAACATGGTTCTTTATTAGTGCGTGTAATGATTCTTCTGTCAGCTGTTAAAGCATAAGAAGACATTACAATCAAATAGGGGCTTTATTTATGTCCTGTGCAGGCGAGGTTTCGTCTCCCTTGTCAGGGCCTTGGCTAGGTTGTGGTGGTGAGGCATGAGGCAGCCTGCGCATGTCATTTCACTCATCTGCTTGGCCCAGCGTTGAAATTTGGGGATACAGTCTTGGCTCAGGCCTGCGGCGCTACTGCCCTCCCTTCTGAAAGACTGACCTGGTTTTGACCCTGTAAATATTAGTTTGCGTCTGTGTATTTAGGAGCACAAAGTGGCACCAGTAACTGCAGCCAAAACAAAGTCAATACTCTTTGACTGGTGCTCCTGCCTTAGAGTGCCTGTGCACAGCCACACACATGCTGCACACACACACACACAGTGAAATGACTGGCTTTTACCCCCAGAGGGGCCATGATGCTGCTGGCCTGACTGTTTCCAACATCCCCGCAGCTGCCTTTTATTGTGTGGACTGATGGAGAGTGTTTTTTCCTTCTGTTGCAGCGCATTGAGGTTAATGCATTGTGCCCAGTCCTATTAAACGCATCGCTGTCTCTTGCGATCTCTTCCTTTATCTGTTTCTCTATTTGCCTCTCTTTTCTTTAGCCCACTTCTTTAACAAACAGGAAGGCCTTTAGCTGGGCCATTAGTTGGGCTTTTTCTGTACCTGTGTTGTGGCATCAGTTTTTTCACCATCTATAATACCCTCTTAAATTAGCATTTGCTGCTGCCAGAAGTTTAAAGTTATTTTGTAATTATTTAGGGATTTAACTTGATTGTGTACTACACCTTGTCTATAAAGTTCAACTGTAATCATGTAGAATTGTGATACAAAGACACATCTGGAGCCTTTTTTTGTCAGATTGCTTGGCAAAAAAAAACACTGTCAGCTGTCAACATTTGTTTAAACTAAACACCTTTCTCCTTCTCTTTTCTTTATTTGTCTCCTTTACTCTCTCCCTCCCTCTCTCTGTCTCCTTGCCTCCCTCAGGTCTCAGAGGTGAACAGCCAACCCCAGCTCTGCCTCCCGGCAACTGAGCAGGAAGACCCAGCTTGAGCCAGATCATCCAGGCCCTCTCCTTGGGCCTCTTGGACAACCACCTCAGCGAGATGTGCCTTGGCGTTCCGTCAATGCTGACAAGACCGGTCGGCATTGACGGGGTTGAAACTCTGGCTGATGAACAGTTCTGGTCTGCTCGGCTGGCAGGAGGAACAGGCTGAGGGTTCTGCGAGAGGAGGGAGGGAGGGAGGTGAGGAGACAGAAATGAAGGAGAAGATTGGTTGAGTGTTGACGGAGACAGTCGTTTTTGCCAGGCGTCACAGGCTCAGAATGTCTTTTGTCGCAGTCATGGTTGTTGAGATCGCTGTGGGACACGGTGTGACCAGATTAGGCTCTGAGCAATTGCAGTGGAAACGGCGGCGTATGAAATGTTGGAGGTGTTTATGGATGATTGACAGTGCTGGGCTGGTGAAAAAAGGCAATGTTGTTAAAGGTGAAGTGGACTGGAGAAAGGAGACGATGAGAGGACGAGGACCGCAGTGGCGATAACTGTGTGACTCTGATGCGACCAACAGGCGGGGCCCGCCATCGGCTCCGCACAACAAAGGCGGTCGTGGCGGTCGGGCTTTCGGCAACGTCAGCTCCTGAGGTGCTCAGTCATTCACTGACAATGTATGATTGTGCGAACGCTGAGGGCAGGGCACCGGTCAAGAGTGAACTGTTTTGTTCGATTACTGACCCTTTGTCGCCAAATACGCAGGCATAGCTGGCTGTTGTGGGTCGAGAAACGGTCGATACTCGGAGAGCGGTCTTGTGACGACCCTGAGCCGGACATCTGCGGCGTGCGGTGGACCAGCGTGCCGTGCTCACCACAACGGGCTTGATCAGAGATTCGTGTTGAACAGCAATGTTCGTGGCACAACGGCGACCGCGCAATAAGGGCTTTCAAACCGCTGGGCGGTTGAAAACACTTTCGGTGCATCTTTGACGGTCTGGGCCGCAAACGACTCATTGTCATGCCACGCCAGACCGTACTGACCGTATGCAACTGACGCTGTCAGTAAAACGCTGCATTTAAAGCAATGCTGTGTCCGCGTGTTTGCTGGGCACTGACAAAAACAAAGAACATTGAAAGTGTATGTTTCGTTGCTAGCATCGAAGTCTTTAACGACATAACGTATAACGTATAACGTTCGCGGTGTGAGAACAGCGGAGGGGTGACCAAATTTGGATTACGTGAGGCGGGCTGGTGGACCTGGTGTGAGGATGGCAATGGCGCATGGGCGGGGAGGGACGTGAATGCCTGATTCTCGACAGCGAACTAAGGCGGAATATGTTCTGCGGGGGCTGAAGGTGATTGATGCTGTCCGGATTTAGAGTGATCAGAGAACAGGTAATGCGGTTTGGGACAATCTTACAGTAGGCTGCTGCGGCGGCTGGAACCTGAGATGGCTGACATCGAATCGGTTCTTTGGAGTGACTGCTTTTGAAATTACCGCCGCCAGTATTTTCAGGAATGTTGCGGCCCGGTGGCGGTTGAAGGTTCGTCGCCCGCAATTTGACCTGTAATTTCTTTCTGGAATTCTGGGGTTTTTCATGTTGTCTGAGATGAAACAACCTTCTGGCACCAGAGTGTAAGGCTTTCATTTGGCCCGGCGTTCGGGACACGGAGCAACGAAAACCTCTGCCTGTTCTGAAGATCGAATATCTGCAACTGAAGTCTAATCTTCATTCTACACGTGGTGAACCAACATTGTCATTTAAAACCTGAGTGACAATCATCCGAATGCAACGTTTGGGGTAAAATGCGGGCTGAGCACCATCTGGCGACAAATAAATAACATGCATGGATATTGAGCTCTAATAACGGAAGTGATGATAACAACAATAATTTTGCCTGTGTATCGATGACGTGCGGTGTCGGGCAGAGTGGGCTCTCGTTTCATATGAGCAAGGCTAACACACGCTTTAACAATAAACTCCCGGAAAATATTTTCGTGAAGTTTAAATTCGCCATTTCGCTATGGTTCGTTGAAAACGTCGGCGTGGGCTTTGATGGTTAAAGGAATTGACCATGTCATTTTGGCGTGTGAGCACAATGAGCGGCTGCACACTGCTGGATCGCCCTGCTGCCAACCTGCCACCACTGGCAAGCTTTTGCAGGCTGTTTTCAAAACTTCATCTTTCAATGAGACCAACCATGTTTACTGAGGAAGAATATGCTGGTGGGAGAAGCCGAACATTGAAACCAGTCATCGGCAGTGCCTCGGTGCAAGTGGCACTGCGCTGAGTGACTTCCAGGTAAAGGGTGCACGTGCTGTTATGAAGACGTGTTGGTGAAGATACGCTGCTGGTGGTGCGAAACGACTTTGAAATGAGCGGATGTGCATCAGCAAACGAAAGGAAGAATCTGCGGAAAATGCCGTCGGCACGGCGAGAAGACGGGTGTAGTGACGCGTTGACACAGGTGAACGTGCTGTGGGTGGAGAGGAAGGCAGGCTGAGGCTGGTGGCGTGGATCGCGTCGTCATTTCAATTGACGACGGACGTTTGTAATCGCGTGCCCTCTTATGCAAAGAGTTCAGGCGCAGCCAGTGGGGTGCGGCAAACGGGCACGGTACTGATGGTGAACCGCTTCGAATGGCTGCTGTTCTGGTGGCATCCCGGTACGCAAACCATGCTGACATAATGGTCGAACATTTTCAGAGATGGTCACATTTCCATATCGTGTTTTGATGAACGAAGTTCTTGTAATCTGGTATTGCAATGAGCAGGCCTCGATGGTATGCTGGCTGGTCATTTGCTGTCAAAGGCAGACCTCCGGCTGCCAGTGCATTCCCAGACCGCTGTGACAGTGTGAGCTGGAGCAGACTTGCGACAGGCGTCCAGGCGGTGGTGGCAGGCTCTGGAGTTTCAGTGCGATGGCTGTTCACGGTTCCGCCAGCCAGCTTTCTGACGGTGGCTGCTGGTGCAGACGGTCAAAAATGGCTGAAGCCTGTGCCAGAAGAGAGGCGGTCAAGGTTGTCTTGTTTAAATGATGTGTTAGTGACTGTGCGCGGGTATCACAGTCGCAGCTGGTTGTCAGCGGAGATTGGTTGACCAACGCACTTCTGATGATCGTCGTCGGTGTGGGGCTGCAAACGTAATCTCGCGTCTTCGCTACACGTGGTGGCGTGACTGGTGTGCTGAAAGCAAAATTAGCGATGTGCCCTTTGCGCTGAAACAGTGGTAAAATGATATGGTGGTTTTTAAATGGGAAGTATTGTGATGATGATTTACAGTAACCAATTATGGTTAAAGTTCATGTGGTATCTTACCCCAAAAATCGTCAATTATCGAAAGCCATAATCTTACAACAAAATGCCTTTTTCTTTCCTTTTCATCACTGCACCGGACTGCACTCGCAATTCGCCCGCGTGCCTGAAAACGGTCGTGGTCAACAAACTAACTGAGGGTGAACAGGCTGAAGATTTTCTGCAATGAGAATCCCGTCGCCGGTGGAATCGCTCTCAGGTGGCTGGTCTGTAAATGAACGGCCCGGCGAAGGTGAGCATCTGCGGCCAGCGCGATTAGTGGATGGCACGGCCTGTATGATGCGCTGTTGACAATGACGACGCAATTCGCAATTCGAAAGTAACCATTGCGGAAGTCGACGTGTCTCGGGGCAAACCGCGCGCACACGGTCGATAACGACAGCTCATTCGCGACCATCACTGCTACTCAATAATACTCTGTCATCTCAGAAGGAAAATGCTGCAAACAATTGAAACAGGGACAATCGCGACAAATGTCGGCGGGAAAACTACGCTGAGATATTTTACTATGCCCCGCAGCAGCCGTCTTGATTGAATGAGGTGTTTTGTTTGAGAAGGAGTGTGTGGTCGGTTAATGCCGAGATAACACGCATGGTTTGAAACGGTCATGCGAGATGAACTGACGAGATGGCCGCAACGGCTGCTGGCGGTGAGCAAAGATTGACAAGGACCGGTAACTGCGAGGCATGGTGCTGAAGGCGCCGCGGCTGCCCAGCCAGGCTGAAGTGCATCGGCTCCAGGCAAACATGTGCTGACGGTGTTGCCGAGGTGGGGACTGGCGCTGAGGTCGGCAGGCGACAGCGTGGGCGTCTGTGGCCAATGGTGCAGGCTGAACTGCTCAGCGGAACCCATGCCCCTGACCAGGGGAGGTAATGAACCAGTCTCTTGTTCTCACCAGCTGTCTGAGCCGGCCCAGGGCAATGATGAAAAGTAACTTCTGTGGCGGGGCTCTTCGCTCCGGCAGAGAGTGATTGCGGGCGCTCACGGGTTCTTCGGGCCGGGCAGATGATGCATCGGTGAGCATCGAGTCTCGATCTGTGTCCGGGGAGAGGAGTGGGCGGACAATGAGTGTTGGTGAAAAACGACTGACTGTTTCGACCAAAAATTATTTTAGTTGAAAATCGACGGGCAAAAATGACGAACGAACGAAGTGGTTTAAAGATCGGCGACCAGGGTGTTAGATGAATCTGCAGTATCTCGTTTAATGACATGTTCGGGGCGGTAATCCTCTGGGCCTGTTGAAGAACCGAAGAACGTCATTGCTTTCGGCAATATCGGTCTACAGAAATCTTAAGGCCAAGAGGACACAGAAGAACTGCGTTGACAGGCTTTGCGTCAGGTTGATGGCTGCTGTCGGCTGTCTGCCGGAATGCTGTTATGAGGTGAAAAGATCCCGTAATCATACGAAATGCGGGCCGTGGACAACGGTCAGGCGGGTGAACTGATCGCTGCACGCACGCATGAACGCTGTGCGGGCAACTGTGACCAGCACGATGGTATGAAAACACGTTCACTGGTGTGCAAACTAGGCCAGTTGTTTGGGTGGAAACCGTATTGATGATGACGATAATGGCTGTGTTGATGATGTGCTGCGGCCTCTCTTCTCGCTGGTGTTGCGCGGAGGATTTTCTGATTTTCGACGCAGGCAGGAAAATCCGGCGGTTTGGTCGGTTCGGTGTGCTCACGCGGTAAATGCGCTGCTGCTGCCCGCGTCGACTGGCTGGCGATGGGTGCGGTGAGGAAGGGTCAGGTGAAAACAAGCAAAGGCGTGCCGGCTCGGGCGGTCGGCTCTTCCCGTCGAAGACCCATCGCACTGCTTTCGCGCAGTGACCGTCGGTGATGAAGTTGAAACATGAGCCACGGACCTTCTGCTGTTTTGTCACGCTGATGACCGCTGCTAAACAGCCAGTAGTGACCGTGATGCCATCACAACATTCAGCCGCTGAAGAATATGTTACGGCGATGGTCTCTCCCGGTGGTTGAATGATAACTGTAACTTCATCGACCTGTGTTATCTGAAACCTTGTAAAATAATATTAGAATCAGGCTGTGGGCGGCTCACAAGTATTTGCATGCTGCACGGCACACGTTCACGGCTGCACGTGGCAGGCGGGGTGGTGCCCCCGTCTGGTGTTGTCCGGGCTGCTGAACAATGGGAAAGGAGAACGCAAGCCTGGACACAGGAACTCTGTCTCTCAGGCCTGTCTTGAGATCAGCGGCAAGGAAAGTGACGGGAAAATGAGGCAGCATGAGAATGGTGAAACAGTGAGGGCTAGGAAAGACGGCTGAGAGGAGGAAAAGGTGGGTCTTGAGCCCAGAGATTGCTGACTGATGCTCTTTCACGCGCCCGGTGGTTAACTGCTGGGGACTAAACTGACAGATATGCACAACTCTGTGTTTTTTCTCCATGAAAAACTTTGCATTTTCTTCTTTCATCCATGGAACCAACAAAAACTAGACAACAACTAAACTATGCGGTTTGACTTTAATCCCCGCGGAGAGTCCCAGTGCCAGGTTAAATGTGGTCCCCATGCAGCGGAACAATCGCTCGTTCACTCAGTACGCACGCTCAAGCAATCTTGCCGCAGGCATCTTTCCGTTAATCGAACACTTGTCTCGCACTCACGCACGCCGGCGCGCTGTTTGACTGTCAATGATGGCCACGCGCGGTGCCACCGCGACTCCCGTCAGCCTCCCGCAATGCGGCGGTTCAGAATGGGACTGAGAGAGGACAAATGGTGAGAATGGGGACAGGTGGTGCAGACGTGGGCGTGGCATGTTTCGGGAGCTGGTTGTATGGAATCCTCCCCTCTGGCTCTGGTGGAATCGGCTGCGTAATTGAAGATCGGCGGGCAAGCGCGACCGGCCGTAATCGTGTCACTTGTGACCCACTGTCGCCCGGTACTGCTCCGGTTCTGAGGCTGTTCGAACTGAACATCCTGACGATTTCCCGGATCGGAAATCTCTGGCTGAGAAGGAAGGCTCTCTACTGATCGTGATGCAACGCGGTTTCACGGCGTAACGAACGATATCGGCTGACCAGTGAACTGTGTTTTCGGACTGAAAACACTGCTGGTGCACTGGCGGTGCCACTCGTCGCGCAGATCAACTCGTGCGCGATAGCTGCCGGGTGTTGCACGGCAACGGTTTTGTTTCTCGGGCAGGTGTAACGAACTGCTGGTCATTTCTCTCAAATCGCCGCAAAGTGCGAAACAACGATTTGTTTACAGTACCTGCGCTTATTTAAAAACGTATGCATTTTATTCGGTTATGATCTCTCTCTCTTCTGTTCATTTCTCCTTCGGCTTTCGATACAAACGAAATTTCTGTTGCTTCAAACCAGCTGGGCTGAATTTGACTCCCAGGTATCCCCGGAATTTAAGCGGTCACCCAGCGACCGTCATCCATCGCCGCAACTCACTGTTCGTCGTGGATGCTGTAACTGGCTGTGTTTAATCTGTGTGACCGGTATTGATGCCGAACGCAATCCCCACCCCTTGCTATCAATAGCTCCATGCTGTAACTCCTCCCACCCATCTCGGCTTTTGCTGAAGCAACTCAGTGAGCCTTCTCTTTGGAGGCTGCCATGTGTCTGGCACAAACTGCCGCTGTCTGCAGGATGAATCTCGGCGGCTGCTCTACTGGTTGGCTGCGGTGTCCTGCATGAAATGAACCGTGTGAGCACAGTGCTGCCGATGGTCTGTTGCTGCGGTGCGAGGAGAACGAAGTGTGGCGGGTGGCAGAGGAGGCGACAGGGCAGAGAGGAAGAGGAAGGAACAGGCTGCGGCGCGGCAGAAAAATGATGTCAGTACCCAGATGGCTTACAGGCATGTGGTGGTGCTGAAAGACACTGCCTCAAATCAGGCGATTGAGATGTTCTGAAAACTGCACGGACTCAGAGGCTGGGCGGTGGAAGATAGGCTGGAGGTGGCGCGGCTGCGGCAAGCAGACGGCGTGTTTGGACGACTGTCTGATATCTGATGACGCTGGTGTGCGCACGAACTGCGTGTGCGACCAACGGTACTGATGACTGATGCTGGCTGTATGTTTGTCCTGGCGACGCTGATGTTGATGCGTTTGAGCCGCGTTGGGCGGGTGTTGATGAAACAAAGCTCGGCTGAAGCGATGCGGACACAATCTCAAAACTGGTGTGTCCCGCCAGCTTCC
>BRZM01002495.1:0-44004 GCA_033238685.1 Lates japonicus | reverse complement strand
AGGCCAAGCAGCCAAAACCCTCCGTTATATGTCCGCAGAGAGCGCGGGACGGTTCCTGCCAGACCAACCAGAGAAGAGACTCCCAGCAGAGCAGCAGGGGAGCGGCCTGCTCTCAATTTTGGCGGACATTTTGAAAAGACTTTTCTCCAATACGAAGCTGAGATTGAGGCGGTGGGTCGCTCGTGAAGGCGGCGCTGAGCTCCACGAGGAGTCCCTCACCAATCAGGAGCCGGAGGTCTGAAGCAGCGTCACCGCGTCTCAGTTTAAGAGCAGCGGGTCTCTTCTGGTCCTCACACTTTTCTCTTGTTTCGAGAAAGAAGAAGAAATGGCAAGAACCAAGCAAACCGCTCGTAAATCTACCGGAGGCAAAGCCCCCAGAAAGCAGCTGGCCACTAAGGCTGCCCGTAAGAGCGCCCCGGCCACCGGTGGTGTAAAGAAACCTCACCGTTACAGGCCCGGTACCGTGGCTCTGAGAGAGATCCGTCGTTACCAGAAATCCACCGAGCTGCTGATCCGCAAGCTGCCCTTCCAGCGCCTGGTCAGAGAGATCGCTCAGGACTTCAAGACCGACCTGCGCTTCCAGAGCTCCGCCGTCATGGCTCTGCAGGAAGCCAGCGAGGCTTATCTGGTCGGTCTGTTCGAGGACACCAACCTGTGCGCCATCCACGCCAAGAGGGTGACCATCATGCCCAAGGACATCCAGCTGGCCCGCCGCATCCGCGGAGAGAGAGCTTAAACTGTCTGCTCCTGTTTAACAACAACAACAACGGCTCTTTTAAGAGCCACCTCACCCTGAACTCAAGAGCAAAGTCCTCTGCTGCTGTTAGCTTATTAGCTTCAGTATCAGTTATAAGACTTAATAAGAACCCACTACAATTTGACAGTGGAACATGTTTAATTAAAAAGAGTTTAATTTTACTAAATTAATTATTTGAGCTAAAATTGTTTTAATAGTCATATGAAGACTTTCTGTGAAGTGATTTTTTTTAGCTTCTCTTCACCTTTATACAAACCTGCCTGGGACTTTAACATAAAATATGCATGAACAGAGGAAGTTACCACACACAGACACAGATCAGCATCATTCAATAAGGCAGACTCACAGTTGTCTTATTTTCAAGGAACATAATGAAAAATAAACACAGGTAAATGTACATCTTATGGTAACAGTTTAAATGGATATTCTCATATTAAATATCTAAGCTGTCCCACAGCAGAGGTGTGTTACACTGGGATCAGTCAGGAACAGTGCAATTGTCTGCACCCTGTGCACAGTATTGTCTGATCTGTGTAGTATCAGAGGAAAACCATCATGTCAAGTGGGTTTTGAACCCACACCTCCAGGGGAGACTACAACCTGAACACAATTCCTTACACTGCTCAGCTATCCTGACCGTAAACACCTATATCAAAGCCACATGATTTTCCACTAAAAGGCTGGGATCCTATAAGCTGCCTTGCTCAGTAACATACATCGCACATGTGTGTAAAAATGTATCCCAAAGATATTTGTGCCGCAGCTGTAAATACAAGTTCAGAACTAAAGAACTATTAAGAGAGAGAAAGTTTGATTGATTTTATCACTTCCCATCATTCACATGTTTTCAGCAAAGTAACAGAGTGGTGCATAGCTAGACAGTGAACGCCTTTCAAAATTAGGTTCCATTAAGATTTGAACTGAGGTTGTTGGATTCAGAGTCCAGAGTGCTAACCATCACACCACGGAAACACTGACCTTTGATCTTCGTGGTTCCATCGACCGCTTCTGCTGCCAAACACTTGAGGACTGATGACATATTTTCTCACTGAGACAAATGTTATGATGTTAACATGGACATATACATTCTTCTTGACTAAATCAAAATAACTTGTAAAATGATGAATCTGCTCTCTAAGACCCTCATAAAATCAAGACGGCGGAGTGGTGTAAAGTGCTGTGGTCCGGTCAGAGAGTTTGCCTCTGACAACATCTACTAGAGTGCAGCTAAGACCAGTGAACAACTGAAAGACTGTTTTCTGTGAGTGCTGCTTGGCTAATGGTCTGCTGAGTTTATCACATTTGATCAGTTGATCAGTAAGTACCATGGCCATGACAGAGAACAAAAGTATTGGCTTTTGAGAGCGTGGTTACACTATTTAAGATACCATCGCCAAGATCTTGGACAACAGTAAGACGAGCTAGCTTTACATGTTATTCAGAGGACTGCTGTTAATTTTAACACATTAAAATGTGGTGTAACCAGCTACCAAGATGGAGTCCATCTGAGGTCCTTCACTCCACAGTGACAGAGGTGGGCAGACAAAACCAATTCAGCACAGCTTTCCCCAAGACCAGGTTCTTGCATGTGTAAATGTATATGTAATAATAAAAAAAAAAAAAAGAATAAACAGAACACTGAATGCATGAATATGTTAATTATTGATTACAGGTGAAGTGGAAAACATCACCAGTGAGTGTTTTGTTAAACTCTTAATTGCACTAATATACATTAAGCTATTTAAACTGGATGTTATGTGAGGTATTTCATTACCTTCCTGGGAGCACCTTTAACATCACAATATTGCTGTTACAGTCCCCTAACAGTCACTTCAAACAAGGTTCCACTGAGATTTGAGCTCAGACTTCTGGATTCAAAGTCCAGAGTGCTAACCATTACGCCATGGAACCACCACACAGGGCAAACACATAGCATACAATACCCTCCGAGTACTTTGTTTTCCTCCCACAGTCCAAAGACATGTAGGTTAGGTTGATTCGATACCTGCAGAACCAGCTCCAGGGCTCAATTCCTGCATAGCGAAAACTCAAGCATAATTCACGTACCAGGACAAGCGAAGGGGATAATACTGCCAATGGCAGTTTACACACACAGTCTGCATCGGTAATTCAGACTACAAGTGGCTCAATGATGAAGACAGTAATGTATAGAAGCCCAGCCAGGTGAGGCCATCCATCCACCCATTCATTATCACTAACCCTCGTTAAAGGGATGGGGCTGGAGCCCTATCCCAGCTGTCATTGAAGTAGAGAGGCAGGGTACACCCATATGGATCCCCAGTCCCATCACAGGACTGACATATGAGACAAACAACCATTCACTCACATTCACACCTACAGGCAATTTAGAGTCACCAGTTAACCTGCATGTGTTTGGACTGTGGGAGGCTGGATTACTCAGAGAAACCATGCAGGCACAGGGAGAACATGCAAACTCCACAGAAAAGCCCCGGACTTCAACCTGGAACATTCTTGCTGTGAGTCGACAGTGCTAACCACTGCACCACCGTGCCACCTTAGGTAGAACCCCTTACCAGAAAATATCATTATTTAAGATTATTTCTAAAAATCTAAATTTTGTCAAAGCAGTATGTCCAAATACAGCAGGAAGAGTAATTGAATTGTGTTTATACAGGGAGTGATTGATACGTCTGTGGTCCATTGTTGAGAGATAGGTTAACCAACTGCTCTCAGTTCAGCTCTGAAATTGTGAAGGTTTAGAAGTTAATAGCTTTTGGTATTTCTGCTTTAGGCAGGTGTCTGAGCACCTGTCTGAGAAAAGTAGTCCCCTTGAACTATCCATTACTGTAGTACTGCCATTCAAAGTCAGAGATGTTTTCTGTTACCACAGTCAAGTCAAAAATATAAATCACATATTCAAGTAAAGACTGAGCTACGAATAATAACAGGCTTGACTCCAACTACTCAGTCCCTGTGGACATTTGTTTTGGACCAGTAGAAAAAAATAAACACTTCAAGATTCATGAAACGCTGTGTCAGATTTGTTGCCCACCAAAGTGCATTATGATCAGAGACGGCTGGAACAAGTATGTGACCTGATGAAATGTGGTGTTCATTTCATCACATAAACTCTCTCCAGCTGAGACAGTGGCAGAGCCTTGAACAATTTCACTGGGTAAAGATGAAGAACATTTATATTATAATATTATATTATATTATATTAAATTATAATGACTTAACCATTTCCCAAAACTCCAAGCTAACACACAGCATATTAATGAGGACAGTAATCAGAGCTGTTTCCAGCTAATAATATATGACTCAGTTCACTCTGCTGATCACTCTGCTGTTTATTTCATGCATTTTGTTTAGTTTGTATTCACATAGACTACAAATGAAACAAGACTGTGTAAATCTGTTGCCACCTGTAACTGATTAAGATAAATGAAGATAAATAAACACAATACAGGGGAGCTGAGGAAACAGACATACAAAACTAAAGCAGACATGACTGACTAGTTTCATCATCATCCATAATAATAATAATAATAATAATAATAATTTTGACTTTTTAAAATATTGTTGTTCTGCTACTTTTACTGTCAAAATATTCTCATGCTTTCCTTTCAACCCTGGATAAAACCGCAGAGGATGAGGTTTCATGTTCACTTCATGTGGTGGCGCTAATGCCAAAGACTTCATCAGCGCTACAGCCATTAAGCTACAGGAAGAAGAAGAACACCCATATCTGTCTTCTTTCACGTCATAGACTTGGCAGTAAGAGCTGCAGGCTTCTCACTCACACTCATTCACGGGAAATCTTTCTGAACAGAGTCAAAATAATTGAATCGCAGCAAGGGAGGAAAAAGGACTCGGTAAAGGAGGCATAAGCGTCTGTAAAGTTCTCCGTGATAACATCGGGGAATCACTAAACCCGCTATCCGCCGTCTGGCTCGCCGTGGCAGGTAAGCCTCCGGTCTGATCTACGAGGAGACCCGCGGTGTGTTGAAGGTGTTCTGGAGAACGTGATCCGTGATGCCGTCACCACCGGAAGCACGCCAGAGGAAGACGGTGACCTCGCTGGACGTACGCTCTGAAGAGACAGGGCCACTCTATGCAGCTTCGGAGGTTAAACCTGTCACCTGATGTCACAACAACACAACGGCTCTTTTAAGAGCCACACACTCAGTCATTAAGAGCTCGTTTCCTTTCTTCTTATAGAGTAACTCAATACAACCACACACTGTAACAATTTATCAATTGTGGCGTTTCACTTTAACATGATTCTTCTTAACATGGTTTCGTTGTGTTAAGCAATAACTGCATCAAACTACAGCTCTCACAGGATTCTCCTGCCTCACACTAAACCATCCAAAGCTCACTTCCTTTGAAGTCACAGAATAACATGACACAGCTGTACTGAGCATCAATTGTTGTGGTTTATTTTTACTAGTAAATCATATAAAACATTCTTAAGCCACGTTGTTTATTACATCATAAATGGCTCTACAGAAAGTATATAGATATCAGCTACAGACATCACACTAATAGTGAGTGATTTTTATTACTATTATAATTTATACTCTTTGTTTCCAGCATTTTAGTTCATTTTTTTGTATAAATATTGCCCATATTTAACATCCCTGATTTCTTTGAAAGTTAATCCACTCAGAAAGACGTCTGTACCTCTGGCAGAGAGAAACTAGAAGCGCTTCCACAATCCATTCAATACCAAAAGGACAATACAGTGTCACCTGCGTGATCTGGGAGAAGTTACAAAAATGAAATGCACTTTTTGTTATATTGTCGATATCAATTTTAATTATGTCAATAAAAGATGTTTTTAAAAAAATGTCAGCAGAATGTCTTGATTTGTGATAGTATGATTTTATAACTGACTGGCAGTTGGACATTTTTATTACACACACACACACACACACACACACACATATATATATATATATATATATATATATATATAAAATAGTATTTTTGTTGTTGCATGTTTTTAAGTGTAATGTATTTTCCACATGAAAATACAAATGATCAAACCCAGTTTGTCTTTTCGAGTCTAACTTGAATATTAATATCTATTTTTTTCCTTATGTGAGTTCCCAAGACATGTCAGTGATGCGACTATAGATGTTGCTGATTTAACCTCCTGTTTTCTTCCTCTTTGTGCACAAATTGTCTCCAAACTGGGCGGCAACTAAACAAAGGAAAATTACGTTTGAGCAGTTCAACCAATCACAGGACGGGGACCACACAGTCGTTTTTGCATAGAGCCTCTATAAATGCAGTCAATCCCAACCATGGCTCCGTATTCGTTTTTGTGAATCACTGAGCGAACAAAATGCCTGAACCCGCCAAGTCCGCGCCTAAGAAAGGCTCCAAAAAGGCTGTGACCAAGACCGCCGGCAAGGGCGGCAAGAAGAAGAGAAAGACCAGAGTAGGGCTACGCCTACCCGCGTCTACAAGGTCCTGTAGCCGTCCACCCTGACAATCGGTATTCTCTCCAAGTGTCGCGGAGTATCGCGAACTGCTTGTCAACGAGCCATCTTGAACGCATCGCTGCTGAAGGCCCCGCCCACTGACGGGCTGCAACAAAGTGCTCGCACGATCACCTCCAGGGAGGATCCACTGTGCGTCTCCTGCCCAGAGCCATGTGCGTCTGAGAGGGCGTTGCTGTGACTAAGCACACCAGCCCAAGTAAACTGCCTGCTCCACCAAACAACACAACGGCTCTTTTAAGAGCCACACACTCTGTCTGTAATGGCAAACTTTTCTTAAGTGTTTTCCAAATGTACTTTTAAGTCAGTCACCAAGTCGTGAAAAGGTTGAATGTGTTTGTTTTAATTGACTGAGGTGTTAACCTAACCTCTGGTGTGTCTGTCAGAAAAAAGGACATTTCATGCACATGATTTACATTCTACACATAGAACAGTCTGGTCATACATGTGCATGTACTGAGCACATAACTATGATAAACTGAAGGAAAACCATGAAAAAGAAATAGGATGACAACAGATCCCATCCATAGGCTACGAGAGCTCCGTGAGTGGTTTGATGAGTATAAATCAGAATCAGACTTTATTGTCTTACTTCTTTTCCTCACTCAAAACTTTTCTTTTCAACTCTTTTGGCATGGTCAGTAGTTTTTTTTTTATTCCAATTACTTTTGATGTACTACTATCACTGTTTTTGCCATCCAGCTGGTCCTATTGCAAGAGGATAGTGATGACCACAGCAGTGGTTTTTATACTTTTCCTTGTTAAACAAGATTTGGTTCAGGTGATCACCTAATCAATACCTCATTAAGTAGAATGAGATGTGCTTGTGTTGGAATTCAACAGACACTAGAATGGAATGGCTGTCAAACATGTAGAGATGCTGATTTCAGAAAAATCTGAAGTGGTCTCTTAATTTTTTCCAGAGCTGTAGAGACAAACAACCATTCACACTCACATTCACACCTACAGGCAATTTAATCACCAATTAACCTGCATGTGTTTGGACTGTGGGAGGAAGCTGGAGTACTCAGAGAGAGCCCACACCTCGCCTAGTGCTGCTCATGGTGGGATTTGTTGGGTCTCTCTCTGTAAATACCTATTTTAAAGAGTATGGTCTAGACCTGCTCTATATGAAAAGTGCCTTGAGATGACTTTTGTTGTGTTTCGGCACTATATAAATACAATTGAATTGAATTGAATTTTGTGATTTCAGACCTGCACATCTTATTCTTCATAATTCAAGTCTCCATAAGATTTCTGGGTAAAACAACACCAATGTAAAACCATTCAAAAGTTGCATTTACCATCAGTGCAGTATGTTACTGTTTACTGATTTGTGTTCACAGTAATTGTTTAGGGGAAAAACAACAACAACAACAACAAAAACCCTTTAAAAACCAGATTTTGATGACAGACCTTTAATAGAAAATCTCTGGTATGGGTTCCCTCCATCCTCTTCTACAAAAGGTAAGAAAGACAAAAAGCTGAAGATATTAAGTCCTCAGATCTCTCCATTGACTACTAGTACCTAAATTATTGCTTGTCTACAAAAACTAAATACTTCAGTTGCAAAAACTACATCCAAATAGTGTTTGAGCTAGAATTGCAATAAATTCATGAAAACAAACTTGCATGACCTCTTTTGAGAAACTACTCAAATGGGGTAATGTGTTAGGGTAACAGGACTGAGTGAGCCCAGAGACATGACTAAAATGTGTATTTTAACTAAAATATTATGGATTAGCAAAAGGAGGAGTCACACAAAGATGGAAAAAAACAACAACAACAAAAAAAAACAATTTCTTAATGGTTTTAATCATTATACTGTATTTCATGCTAAAGAGTAGTTTTCATTAATGTTTTCAGATTTAAATTTACAATTAGATAAATGTACAGGACACACTTAATAATATGTATTTTACAGTCAATTTTCATGTGCATTTATACATATAATTTCCTGGGGATGATGACACCTATTCGGTAGAATGGCTCTACGACACTTTTCAGGGTATCTAATATGAGGGACCTGGGTAGCATGTTGTGTTACACTGGCCTCCCACACGCCTGGGAGATTATTACGTCAATTACATTTACCAACAGAAAACATTGCTCTTGAGTTCAGGCTGAGCGATCTCTCTGACCAGGCGCTGGAAGGGCAGCTTGCGGATCAGCAGCTCGCTGGATTTCTGGTAACGACGGATCTCTCTCAGAGCCACGGTACCGGGCCTGTAACGGTGAGGTTTCTTTACACCACCGGTGGCCGGGGCGCTCTTACGGGCAGCCTTAGTGGCCAGCTGCTTTCTGGGGGCTTTGCCTCCGGTAGATTTACGAGCGGTTTGCTTGGTTCTTGCCATTGCGTCTTCGATAAGGGACAAGTGGAGAAGTGCTCTTAAACTGAGGGACCGGCTGTGAGATGATGACGCTCCCTCAGCACCGCCTTCAGGAGCGACCCACCGCCGAAATCCCCGCTGCCCATTGGAGAAAAAATCATTTCAAAATGTCCGCCAAAATTCAGATCGGACTCCTGCCTGTGAGTCTCTTCTCTGATTGGTCCACAGAAACCGCCGCGCTCTCTGCGGACATATAACGGAGGGTTTTGGCTGCTTGGCCTCACAGTTTCTCTGAGTTGTGACACAAGAGGAAATCAGTAAACATGAGTGGACGAGGCAAAACCGGCGGAAAAGCCAGAGCTAAGGCCAAGACCCGCTCCTCTCGTGCTGGGCTCCAGTTCCCAGTCGGCCGTGTTCACAGGCTGCTGAGGAAAGGTAACTACGCTGAGCGTGTTGGTGCCGGTGCCCCCGTCTACCTGGCGGCTGTGCTGGAGTACCTGACCGCTGAGATCCTGGAGCTGGCTGGAAACGCCGCCCGTGACAACAAGAAGACCCGTATCATCCCCCGTCATCTGCAGCTGGCCGTCCGCAACGACGAGGAGTTGAACAAGCTGCTCGGCGGAGTCACCATCGCTCAGGGCGGTGTCCTGCCCAACATCCAGGCTGTTCTGCTCCCCAAGAAGACCGAGAAGCCCGCCAAGGCAAAGTAAAGCTGCTGGAAACGACTACCACAACAACGGCTCTTTTAAGGGCCACACACTTTCTCTGATAAAGAGTGCTGTTTCTCATGTCTCTGAACCTTGTGAAAGAAAAAATAATTAGCCCATTAGGATATAGAAAATCCTGATCTACAAACAGAATAAATAATACAGCAAGATGCAGAGACCTCCTGATCTCTGAACTATACATGTAGGCTGTATGTGTGATGTGAATGTTATGTTGATGTTTGCACTTCCTTAAACTACTAAATATTAATCCTGGATGTTTTGTTAGTGACTAACCATCCTGTTTCCATAGAACACTGAGCCTCATCATTTATTGATGTTGCAGTGTTTGACCCAGCCTTTAACATCATGTTAATATCTGAATTAAACCTGTTCTGAGCTGATCAGCATGGGACAGGTCAACTTTGAGTTTATCATTATCAGCAGAGATCAGATGATGAGAGGAAACACTGTTGATTAACATGAGCATATATATTTTATTATACAGTGGTGGAAAAAAGTTTTTGGACACCCTTAAAATTTTACACAATCTCAAATATTATTATGAAATATTTGGGGAAATATTTGGTGTTTCAAAAGGTGTGGCTGCATTAGACAGACACAGACAAATACAAATGATTTTTTTTGTTTATTGTTTACAAGAAAAACTAACAAAACTAAATTCTTGACTGTTTCAATATGTCAGTTCTCAAAATTGTCAGTATCAAAGTCAACAAATAACAGAGAACGTGTTCAAAACTGAACAAAAAATAAATAAACCATCACATCATCAAATTAATATTTAGTAGTCCTGCCATTAGCACGCAGTAGAGCTCTAATCCTGGCTGGCATGTTCCCCACGAGTCTCTCACACTGTTGAGGGATAATCTTGTCCCATTCTTTTTGAATTGCTGCTTTTAATTCTTCTAAATTCTTTGGTTTACGCTTTGAAACAGACCTTTTGATAATCCACCACAGATTTTCAATGTGGCTCATGTCCAGGGATTGAGCTGGTCACTCTAAGACCTGGATACAGTGCTCCTGCAGCCAAGTTCTACTGGCCCTGGATGTGTGGCAAGGGGCATTATCTTGTTGAAACATCCAGTTTTGACCTCGACGGAACAGTGCACCTGCAGAAGGGAGCATGTGGGTTTCGAGAATGGCACAATACTTGGCAGAGTTCAATGTGCCATCACAGACAGTCAGATGACCAACACCAGCAGCACTCATGCACCCCCAAACCATGATACTGCCTCCACCATGCTTGACAGTAGGTACTGTAATGCTGGAGATAATGCTTCGCCTGGCCTGCGTACCCTCACATTATCAGGAGGAGGATAAAGCTGGAAACTGGACTCATCTGACCACAGAATCTTCTTCCAATTCCTGGCTGTCCATTTCTTGTGTGCTTGGGCCCAACGACGCTGGGCTAACCTCTATCTCTCATTGATCAGGGACTCCTTGTAGGACCTTAAGCCATGATCTAAAAGTGGGCCACGTACAGTGCGGGTGGAACACTGGACACCAGTTTGGTTTGACCACTGCTGCTGAAGCTCCTGTGATGTCATTCGGCGGTTTTCCCTGCACATGCGGATCAGGATGTGGTCATTTCTTGCTGAAGAAACCCTTGGACGCCCAGATCTTGGTTTGTCTTCCAAGCTGTTGGTTCGTTTGCATTTCTGCAGAGTGTATCCAACTGCTGAAGGACTGCATCTGCACTTCCTGGCTATCTGGCGGCAGCTGTACCCTTCCTGGCTGAGAATCTGTATCTTCAGGCGTGTTCCCTGCGTTAGGTTCCTTGTTTTAGCCATTTTTGTCTCTGAAGAACTTTCAAATGTGCTGGCTTTATATAGACACAAAGCACCTCAACAAAAACTGTGTCTTTTAATAAAAAGCACTACCTTCATTAGTGGATCACTGGTACCAAAATGACTCAAAATTCAATACTCAAAATTTCTTATGTATTTTTATGGAACCAATCAATTTGAAGTTTTTAATGGCTTTTTTAGGATTTGTTTAATATTTTGGCTGTGACTGTACTAAAAGAAATTGCACTTGAACATAACAGTGATTCTTAATGCAATATTTCACAAATGCATGGGGTGTCCAAAAACTTTTTTCCACTACTGTATAACCATAAAGCTGAAGGAAAAGTTTGCCTTTACAGACAGATCAGTTCTTTTTGGCTGTATCAGGGGTGGACAGGAGGAGGAGTACAGGAAACTGATCCAGGACTTTGTCACATGGTGTGACTCCAACCACCTGCACCTCAACACCACCAAGACCAGGGAGATGGTGGTGGACTTCAGGAGGCCCAGGCCTCACCCAGAACCTGTGTGCATCAAAGGTGACTGTGTGGAGTTTGCAGACGTACAAATACCTAGGAGTGCTGCTGGAAGATAAACTGGACTGGACTGCAAACACGGACGCTCTGTGCAGGAGAGGACAGAGCCAACTGTACTTCCTCAGAAGGCTGGCGTCCTTCAACATCTGCAAGAAGCTGCTGCAGATGTTCTATCAGACTGTTGTAGCGAGCGCCCTTCTCTACGCGGTGGTGTGCTGGGGGGGAAGCATCAAAAAGAGGGACGCCTCACATCTGGACAGACTGGTGAGGAAGGTGGGCTCTGTTGTGGGCACGGAGCTTGACAGCCTGACATCTGTGGCAGAGCGACGGATGCTGAGCAGGCTCCTGTTGATCATGGATAGTCCACTACATCCACTGCACAGCATCATCTCCAGACAGAGGAGCAGCTTCAGTGACAGGCTGCTCACTGTCCTGCTCCACAGACTGAGGAGACTGTTCCTCCCCCACACCATGCGGCTCTTTAATTTAATTAGCAGTGTTTTTATTATTATTCCCAGTATTTATTGCATGTCTTCGACCTTTTATCTTAAGTCTGTTGATGCTGCTGGATCTGTGAATTTCCCATGTGGATTAATAAAGTATCTATCTATCTAGTGTGTAGCGACAGTCATAATGACACAAGATGACACATAGTTAAAAGTTAAATTAACACAGACAAATACTTATTTTTGTTGTAATTGTCAAAATAGTTTGAAGTACAACTGAAGTATAGTTCAGTGTTGAATAAACTTAGACAAATGCTTTTCCATCGAGAGCCTGCTGACGTACTGTGTTTCTATTTGGTACGGAAGTTGCACTGAGGCAGACAGAGCAAGGCTTCAGAGGACAGTCAAAGCAGCACAGAGGATCGTTGGCTGCCCTCTCCCCTCCCTGACGGACATCTACACCACCCGGTGCCTCAGCAGAGCTCAGAACATCATCAACGACAGCACACATCCTGGTTCCCAGCTGTTTGACCTGTTGCCCTCTGACAGGCGCTACAGGTGCATCAAAGCCAGGACAAACAGACTGAAAAACAGTTTCTTCCCATCACCACCCTGAACTCTCACACGCAACGACCATAGACATTGACTGTGCAATATGCCTCACTCTGTGCACTTTAATTTTAACTATTTATCTGCACACCTGTCCTGTGCAATACAACACACCTGTGCAATACACTCACATTAACACTTATACCTCATTGTACATAGAATTGCACTGTTTTAAAAAAAATATGTTTTCTATGTATTTTGTTTCTGCATATTTTGTATGTTTGCACTGGAAAGGAGAAGCTCTCCAATCCTGTTGTACTTTAGTATAATGACAATAAAGGGCATTCTATTCTATTCTATCACATCTTCAGTTGACACAGACAGTGTGCAATGGAACCACATACTGCTCAGCATTTTTATACAAGCCACAGAGCATGATTTGACGTTATTTGCTTAACATGTGGAGATGCCTCCACATGCCTGTGTGGAGGCATCTGCATTCATTATGTTTCTCCACTCGTTTATTCAGATTTTTCCTTCATCACACCTCTATGTCGTCCTTGTTACTCACTTGGCAAAACCTGTTACTCTGGAAAAGTAACAGGGTTGAGCATTTATACATTACAACCATTAACCCAGTGCAGACCTATGAATAATGAGTGGTTAAAAAACCTTGATTAAAAAAAAAAGATAAGCAGGTTCTTTAAAATATTCCATTACAACTTTATTTTACTAAGTCATTACATAACTTGGCTCCTAAGAGGGCAGGTTTAGTGACAGTGACATAGTCATCAAACAAGTCCTGAACTCCAGAGGAGAACTTTAGATAAAAGACAGATTGCAGCTCATGTGTTTTGGTGATGGTGGACAGTGAGGGCCATAGCACATGATTCACATTTCATCGTACATCGTACATCTATGCATTACATTAACGCACATCTCCCCGGACGATCACTGCCACCTTCAAACATTTACACTCTACACTTTACATTTTAATTTAATTATGTATATCTATGCTCCTTTACTTATATTCCTTGTAAATGTATATATATATATATATATATATATATGCTTTTTGCTCTTTTCTTTTTATCATAATTGTCCTTTAGCACCAATATACCATGTGCAAACTTACTTGGCAATAAAGTCTGATTCTGATTTATACTCATCAAACCACTCACGGAGCTCTCGTAGCCTATGGATGGGATCTGTTGTCATCCTATTTCTTTTTCATGGTTTTCCTTCAGTTTATCATAGTTATGTGCTCAGTACATGCACATGTATAACCAGACTGTTCTATGTGTAGAATGTAAATCATGTGCATGAAATGTCCTTTTTTCTGACAGACACACCAGAGGTTAGGTTAACACCTCAGTCAATTAAAACAAACACATTCAACCTTTTCACGACTTGGTGACTGACTTAAAAGTACATTTGGAAAACACTTAAGAAAAGTTTGCCATTACAGACAGAGTGTGTGGCTCTTAAAAAGAGCCGTTGTGTTGTTGTGGTGGAGCAGCACAGCAGTTTACTTGGAGCTGGTGTACTTGGTCACAGCCTTGGTGCCCTCAGACACAGCGTGCTTGGCCAGCTCACCGGGCAGCAGGAGACGCACAGCGGTCTGGATCTCCCTGGAGGTGATCGTGGAGCGCTTGTTGTAGTGAGCCAGGCGAGACGCTTCAGCAGCGATGCGTTCAAAGATGTCGTTGACAAACGAGTTCATGATGCTCATGGCCTTGGAGGAGATACCGGTGTCGGGGTGGACCTGTTTCAGGACCTTGTAGACGTAGATGGCGTAGCTCTCCCTCCTGGTCTTTCTCTTCTTCTTGCCGCCCTTGCCGGCGGTCTTGGTCACAGCCTTTTTGGAGCCTTTCTTAGGCGCGGACTTGGCGGGTTCAGGCATTTTGTTCGCTCAGTGATTCACAAAAACGAATACGGAGCCATGGTTGGGATTGACTGCATTTATAGAGGCTCTATGCAAAAACGACTGTGTGGTCCCCGTCCTGTGATTGGTTGAACTGCTCAAACGTAATTTTCCTTTGTTTAGTTGCCGCCCAGTTTGGAGACAATTTGTGCACAAAGAGGAAGAAAACAGGAGGTTAAATCAGCAACATCTATAGTCGCATCACTGACATGTCTTGGGAACTCACATAAGGAAAAAAATAGATATTAATATTCAAGTTAGACTCGAAAAGACAAACTGGGTTTGATCATTTGTATTTTCATGTGGAAAATACATTACACTTAAAAACATGCAACAACAAAAATACTATTTTATATATATATATATATATATATATATATATATGTGTGTGTGTGTGTGTGTGTGTGTGTGTAATAAAAATGTCCAACTGCCAGTCAGTTATAAAATCATACTATCACAAATCAAGACATTCTGCTGACATTTTTTTAAAAACATCTTTTATTGACATAATTAAAATTGATATCGACAATATAACAAAAAGTGCATTTCATTTTTGTAACTTCTCCCAGATCACGCAGGTGACACTGTATTGTCCTTTGGTATTGAATGGATTGTGGAAGCGTCTAGTTTCCTCTGCCAGAGGTAACAGACGTCTTCTTGGAGTGGATTAACTTTCTTCAAAGAAATCAGGGGATGTTAAATATGGGCAATATTTATGCATAAAAAACGAACTAAATGCTGGAAAACAAAGAGTATAAAATTATAATAGTAATAAAAAATCACTCACTATTAGTGATGTCTGGTAGCTGATATCTATACACTTTCTGTAGAGCCACATTCTGATGTAATAAAACAACATGTGGCTTAAGAATGTCTTATATGATTTACTAAAGTAAAAATAAACCACAACAATTGATGCTCAGTACAGCTGTGTCAAGTTATTCTGTGACTTCAAAGGAAGTGAGCTTTGGATGGTTTAGTGTGAGGCAGGAGAATCCTGTGAGAGCTGTAGTTTGATGCAGTTATTGCTTAACTGTGAAACCATGTTAAGAAGAATCAAGATTTAAAGTGAAACTGCCACAATTGATAAATTGTTACAGTGTGTGGTTGTATTGAGTTACTCTATAAGAAGAAAGGAAACGAGCTCTGAATGACTGAGTGTGTGGCTCTTAAAAGAGCCGTTGTGTTGTTGTGACATCAGGTGACAGGTTTAACCTCCGAAGCCGTACAGAGTGCATTGCCTCTCTTCAGAGCGTACACGTCTGGCGGTCTCGTCTTCCTCTTGGCGTGCTCGGTGGGTGGCATCACGGATCGTTCTCAGGAACACCTTCAACACCGCAGGTCTCCTCGTAGACCAGACCGGAGATACGCTTCACTCCTTCACGGCGAGCCAGACGGCGGATAGCGGGTTTAGTGATTCCCTGGATGTTATCACGGAGAACTTTACGGTGACCTTAGCGCCTCGCTTTACCGAGTCCTTTTCCTCCCTTGCCGACCCTCATTTGACTGTTCAGAAAGATTTCGTGGATGGAGTGTGAGTGAAAGCTGCAGCTCTTTGCTGCCCAGTCTGCGGACGTGAAAGGAACCAAGATATGGGTGTGTTCTTCTTCTTCCTCTGTGGCTTTAATGGCCGTAGCTGATGAAGTCTTTGGTGCATTAGCGCCACCACATGAAGCAGAACATGAAACCTCATCCTCTATGGTTTTATCCAGGGTTGGAAAGGAAAAAGCATGAGAATATTTGACAGTAAAAGTAGCAGAACAACAATATTTTAAAAAGCCAAAATTATTATTATTATTATTATGATGATGATGAAATCCAGTCAGTCATGTCTGCTTCTAGTTTTTGTATGTCTGTTTCCTCAGCTCCCTCATTGTGTTTATTTATCTTCATTTATCTTGTAATCAGTTATGAAATTGTAGCAACATTTACAGTCTTGTTTCATTTTTGTAGTCTATGTGGTCTAAACTAAACAAAATACATGAAATAAACAACCAGAGTGATCAGCAGAGTGAACTAGGTCATATATTATTAATGACAACTCTGATTACTGTCCTCATTAATATACTGTGTGTTAGCTTGGAGTTTTGGGAAATGGTTAAGTCATTATAATATAATATAATATAATATAATATTATAATATAAATGTTCTTCATCTTTACCCAGTGAAATTGATGAGGCTCTGCCACTGCATGTCTCCATCAGGAGACATGTGATGGAAATGAACACCATTTCATCAGGTCACACTCTGTTCAACGTCTCTGATCATAATGCACTTTGGTGGGCAACAAATCTGACACAGCGTTTCATGAATCTTGAAGTGTTTATTTTTTTCTACTGGTCCAAAACAAATGTCCACAGGGACTGAGTAGTTGGAGTCAAGCCTGTTATTATTCGCAGCTCAGTTTTTACTTGAATATGTGATTTATATTTTTGACTTGACTGTGGTAACAGAAAACATCTCTGACTTTTGGAATGGCAGTAATTTTGACAGTAATGATAACTGCTGTGGACCACTTTCTCAGACAGGTGCTCAGACACCTGCCTAAAGCAGAAATACCACAAAAGCTATTAACTTCAAACCTTCTGCTAAATTTCTCAGAGCTGAACTGAGTAGCGAAGGCTGGTTAACTCATCTCCCTCTACAATGGACCACAGACGTATCAATCACTCCCTGTATAAACCTGATTGAACCTCTTCCCACTGTATTTGGACATACTGCTTTATTAAAATTTAGATTTTTAAATAATCTTAAATAAGTATTTTCTGGTAAGGGGTTCTACAAGGTGTGCAGTGGGTGCAGTGGTTAGCACTATTAAGCCTCCACAACAGAGCTGAGTTTGGAGTCGGGCTTTTCTGTGTGGGTTGCATAGTTCTCTATTGCCTGCATGGTTTCTCTGAGTAATCCAGCTTCCTCCTGATTGAAACACATGCAGGTTAACTGGTGACTCCTACTAAAATTGCCTGTAGGTGTGGGCCTTGAGTGTGAATGGTTGTTTGTCTCTATATATCGGTCTGCGAAAGTGGGACACGGATCCATACAGGGTGTACCCACTGCCTCTACGCCCAATGACAGCTGGGATAGGCTCCAGCCCCCACGTCCCTTAACGGATAAGTGCTATAGATAATGAATGGGTGGATGGATGGGCTCTACCTGGCTGGGCTCTATACATTACTGTCTTCTGTATCATTTGTTTTCACTTGTAGTCTGAATTACTGGATGCAGACTGTGTGTAAAATCCTGCCATTGGCAGCATTATCCTCCCCTTCTGCTGTCTGCATGTAAATGTTTTGAGTTTTCGCTATAGGAGACAGCCTTGAGCTTGTCTGTGTATCGAATCAACCTAACCTACATGTCTTTGGACTGTGGGAGGAAAACAAAGTACTCGGAGGGTATTGTATGCTATGTGTTTGCCCTGTGTGGTGGTTCCATGGCGTAATGGTTAGCACTCTGGACTTTGAATCCAGAAGTCTGAGCTCAAATCTCAGTGGAACCTTGTTTGAAGTGACTGTTAGGGGACTGTAACAGCAATATTGTGATGTTAAAGGTGCTCCCAGGAAGGTAATGAAATACCTCACATAACATCCAGTTTAAATAGCTTAATGTATATTAGTGCAATTAAGAGTTTAACAAAACACTCACTGGTGATGTTTTCCACTTCACCTGTAATCAATAATTAACATATTCATGCATTCAGTGTTCTGTTTATTCTTTTTTTTTTTTATTATTACATATACATTTACACATGCAAGAACCTGGTCTTGGGGAAAGCTGTGCTGAATTGGTTTTGTCTGCCCACCTCTGTCACTGTGGAGTGAAGGACCTCAGATGGACTCCATCTTGGTAGCTGGTTACACCACATTTTAATGTGTTAAAATTAACAGCAGTCCTCTGAATAACATGTAAAGCTAGCTCGTCTTACTGTTGTCCAAGATCTTGGCGATGGTATCTTAAATAGTGTAACCACGCTCTCAAAAGCCAATACTTTTGTTCTCTGTCATGGCCATGGTACTTACTGATCAACTGATCAAATGTGATAAACTCAGCAGACCATTAGCCAAGCAGCACTCACAGAAAACAGTCTTTCAGTTGTTCACTGGTCTTAGCTGCACTCTAGTAGATGTTGTCAGAGGCAAACTCTCTGACCGGACCACAGCACTTTACACCACTCCGCCGTCTTGATTTTATGAGGGTCTTAGAGAGCAGATTCATCATTTTACAAGTTATTTTGATTTAGTCAAGAAGAATGTATATGTCCATGTTAACATCATAACATTTGTCTCAGTGAGAAAATATGTCATCAGTCCTCAAGTGTTTGGCAGCAGAAGCGGTCGATGGAACCACGAAGATCAAAGGTCAGTGTTTCCGTGGTGTGATGGTTAGCACTCTGGACTCTGAATCCAACAACCTCAGTTCAAATCTTAATGGAACCTAATTTTGAAAGGCGTTCACTGTCTAGCTATGCACCACTCTGTTACTTTGCTGAAAACATGTGAATGATGGGAAGTGATAAAATCAATCAAACTTTCTCTCTCTTAATAGTTCTTTAGTTCTGAACTTGTATTTACAGCTGCGGCACAAATATCTTTGGGATACATTTTTACACACATGTGCGATGTATGTTACTGAGCAAGGCAGCTTATAGGATCCCAGCCTTTTAGTGGAAAATCATGTGGCTTTGATATAGGTGTTTACGGTCAGGATAGCTGAGCAGTGTAAGGAATTGTGTTCAGGTTGTAGTCTCCCCTGGAGGTGTGGGTTCAAAACCCACTTGACATGATGGTTTTCCTCTGATACTACACAGATCAGACAATACTGTGCACAGGGTGCAGACAATTGCACTGTTCCTGACTGATCCCAGTGTAACACACCTCTGCTGTGGGACAGCTTAGATATTTAATATGAGAATATCCATTTAAACTGTTACCATAAGATGTACATTTACCTGTGTTTATTTTTCATTATGTTCCTTGAAAATAAGACAACTGTGAGTCTGCCTTATTGAATGATGCTGATCTGTGTCTGTGTGTGGTAACTTCCTCTGTTCATGCATATTTTATGTTAAAGTCCCAGGCAGGTTTGTATAAAGGTGAAGAGAAGCTAAAAAAAATCACTTCACAGAAAGTCTTCATATGACTATTAAAACAATTTTAGCTCAAATAATTAATTTAGTAAAATTAAACTCTTTTTAATTAAACATGTTCCACTGTCAAATTGTAGTGGGTTCTTATTAAGTCTTATAACTGATACTGAAGCTAATAAGCTAACAGCAGCAGAGAACTTTGCTCTTGAGTTCAGGGTGAGGTGGCTCTTAAAAGAGCCGTTGTTGTTGTTGTTGTTAAACAGGAGCAGACAGTTTAAGCTCTCTCTCCGCGGATGCGGCGGGCCAGCTGGATGTCCTTGGGCATGATGGTCACCCTCTTGGCGTGGATGGCGCACAGGTTGGTGTCCTCGAACAGACCGACCAGATAAGCCTCGCTGGCTTCCTGCAGAGCCATGACGGCGGAGCTCTGGAAGCGCAGGTCGGTCTTGAAGTCCTGAGCGATCTCTCTGACCAGGCGCTGGAAGGGCAGCTTGCGGATCAGCAGCTCGGTGGATTTCTGGTAACGACGGATCTCTCTCAGAGCCACGGTACCGGGCCTGTAACGGTGAGGTTTCTTTACACCACCGGTGGCCGGGGCGCTCTTACGGGCAGCCTTAGTGGCCAGCTGCTTTCTGGGGGCTTTGCCTCCGGTAGATTTACGAGCGGTTTGCTTGGTTCTTGCCATTTCTTCTTCTTTCTCGAAACAAGAGAAAAGTGTGAGGACCAGAAGAGACCCGCTGCTCTTAAACTGAGACGCGGTGACTTGCTTCAGACCTCCGGCTCTTCCTGGTTGAGGGACCCTCGTGGAGCTCAGCTTACGCCTTCTGAGCGACCACCGCCTCAATCTCAACTTCGTAGTGGAGAAAAGTCTTTCAAAATGTCCCGCCAAAATTGGTGACCGCTCCCCTGCTGCTCTGCTGGAGTCTCTTCTCTGGTTGGTCTGGCAAGACCGTCCCGCGCTCTCTGCGGACATATAGGAGGTTTGGCTGCCCTCCCCAGTTTCTCTGAGTTGTGACACAAGGAAATCAAGTAAAACACGCCGATGAGAAGCAAAACCAGCGGAAAAAGCCAGAGCTAAGGCCAGACCCACTCCTCTCGTGCTGGGCTCCAGTTCCCAGTCGGCCGTGTTCACAGGCTGCGAGGAAAGGAAGCCTTACGCTGAGCGATGTTGGTGGTGCAATCTACCTGGCGGCTGTGCTGGAGTACCTGACCGCTGATTCTGGAGCTGGCTGGAAACGCCGCCCGTGACAACAGAAGACCCGTATCATCCCGTCATCTGCAGCTGGCCGTCCGCAACGACGAGGTTGAACAAGCTGCTCGGGCGGGTCACCATCAACTCAGGGCGGTGTCCTACCGGCATCGAGCTGTTCTATACGAAGACCGAGAAGCGGCAGGCAAAGTAAAGGCTGGATACTCATGACTGGGCAGACCCCAAAAGGCTCTTTTAAGAGCCACACTCTTTCTGATGAAAGGCATTGTTTCTCACTGAAAATACAAAAACAGACGTCGCTTGGTCAATATAAGTGGCCATATAATTATTAAAATACTTTCAACTACATGATTAGAAGGTATATGTAAATTAAGTTTTATGTTTTCCAAGGATGGGAATGATGCTGACTGTCAGTACTAGTTTTTAATTAACTAGTTTTTCCTAGTTTGCCAAAACATGACTATTTCTAAATAAACTGTCGCTGCTAAATCAATGCATGGCAAGTCCCAACACTGTTCATCTGGTTGGACACAATTTTAAAACTTGAATTTTGGAGTTTGTGTTTACTGTGTTTGCATTTCAGAAAAACTTTTGATCCAACAGCAACAGTAGCTGTGTGTAAGCTATATTAATATGTATTAATAATCCATAATTATTTATATATATATATATATATATATACTATTGATGGGATTTACACAACTTTGTTTCTGACATTTAAAACATGAAATTAATATTAACAACAACAATAAAAAAAGCTGTGTGTAAGCTATATTAATGTGTAATCCATAATAATATATATAACAATTATAATAATAATCTATGTAAAGGATACTGTATGGGGTGTCCCTATAACTTCTGAAGAGATGTGACAATAAATGGGTCTGTGGTAATAATTAAAGCAAATATTGGAACTAAAAATAGTATTTCGTTTGTTACATTCAAATTAACACTCATGTTACAAATAATAAAATCAGTAGGAAACAGCTCTGTAGTCAAAGTGTGTGGCTCTGAGAGCCTTTTTTGTAATTTTCATGTTTCAGACTCGACAGCTCACTTCTTCTTGGGTGCTGCCTTCTTGGCTTTGGGCTTGGCAGTCTTCTTGGCGGGGGCCTTCTTGGCTGCAGGTGCCTTCTTTACTTTGGGCCTGTCGGCTTTCTTTGCAGGGGCCTTCTTGGGGCTCTTGGTGGCCTTCTTAGGGCTCTTTGCTGCTTTCTTGGCCGCTGCGGGTTTCTTGACCTTCTTCGGGGACTTCTTGGCTGCTGGCTTCTTGGCCGCTGCGGGTTTCTTGGCGGCGGGCTTCTTGGCTTTAGAGCGGCTTTTCTTGTGACTGCTTTGCTGTGGTATCAACCTTCTTGCTCATCTTGAAGGGTAGGCCTTCCCTTGACGAGTCAGGCTCCCCTTGGCCTGGAAGCCGATGGCGGTCTTGATGCGGGCCTTGTTCTTCTCACATCGTAGCCTCCGGCAGCCAGAGCCTTCTTCAGAGCAGCCGCCGACACGCCGCCTCGCTCCTTGGAAGCGGCCACGGCTGTCAGGATCTGCTCCCCGACGGTGGGACCGGTCTTCTTCGGCTTAGAAGCCTTCTTCTTGGCGGCTTTAGCCGGAGCGGCGGCTGGAGCTGCAGCTGGAGCTACTTCTGCCATCTTTTCTCTACTCGGTTACGTTCCTCCTCACTACGAGACGAAAGTCAGAGTGTGTAGAAACCTGCAGCAGGAAGCTGTACTTAAACACACCATGAGAACCGTGGAGACTCAACTCAGCTCGGCGCTCCTCCGTGCAGTCTGAACACCGGGACACTCGTGTTTTCTCCTCACCGGTAAAACACTCAGAAATCACCGCGGGAGCAGCGCTGCAGGCTGCCAGCGAGGAATAAACAGCGGCAGTGTGTCTGCCATCAATGAAGCGGTCGGAAGCTTAAGTGGTCTCTGTTTTCACATGGAGCCCTCAAACTGTCCTGCTGCACGCGCACGTCAGGCTTTTCCCTTTCTCTCAAAATGGTTCAAAATGCAGAGCTCCACCAGAATCCGCTTTCCCACTGGTTCACATGTTTGTTCAGGACAGACTAAAACAACCGTCATGGATCAACATTTGTAATAGTAAATGATCTGGTCGCAAACACGCTGGTGACCGGGCTTATGGCGCACATCAGCCAGACTGCATATCAGGACCGGTTCATGTCTTCAATATAACAGATCGAACTGTCACACTGATCAGTACTCCACTGATCAATACACCACTGATCAATATATCACTGATAAACTGTAAATGATTTCTGGTGGACCCATTAATTTGGCACCGTAGGAGGAGCCGCAGCATTAAATAACATGGAGGACCTCAGACCCTGTAGTGAATCATCTTCTAGTTTGGGTCCAGGAGACAGACACTCTCTCCATGTTTAAGATTACGCTTAAATGTGTTTTGTTTTATTTCGTTTTGATAAAGCTCATTATCAGGGCTTTCTCGGGCCTTAAACATCCTCGAGTTATGCTGAGGTGTCAGAGGACTTCCCATGATGCACCGAGCGCCTCTGACCTCTCAGTTTGTCATCGATGAGCGATAAGACCTATAGAGATTTTATTACACAATATCCCATCTGTAAAATTAGAGGGTATGGTTTCAAAAGTGTACTTTTGTGGTGTCCAGCCCACATGGGTTCTCAAGACAATACAAACATAAAGAGCAATAACATGATGAAACAACAAATATAATACACCTCCATACATGTCACTCAGTGTCACGTTAAATATGAGCAAAGTAATAGCTAAAAACCAAAGGGTGGTGGTATTGGTTGGTGACCTCTGGGAGAGCTGTAAATTTGATACTTGATACTTTGATATATAACAACACGACGATACTGTGTAATGCATGCTACAGATTAATCAAGTGAAAATGATAAATTGATGTTGAGTTATTCTATGACATAAAAAGGAAATAAGCTCTTAATGATTTTTGTGTGGTTATAAAATAATGAAAAATCACTCACTATTAGTGATGTCTAGTGGCGGTATATACACTTTCTGTAAGGCATTCTGATGTAATAAAACAGCGTGTGGCAAGAATGTCTTATGAAGTTTACTAGTAAACAATACTAGCAAATTTAATCCCTCCAGTACCAAGCTGCGTATAAATTCTTCTGTGACTTCAAAGTGACTTTTGGATGGTTTGCAGTGTGAGGCAGGAGAATCCTGTGAGCTGTGGTTTGATGCAGTTGTTACTTAACTTTAGCAGAAACCCAGAAGAATCAAGTTAACCCTTGATGCTGAATTATTTAATCATTATAAAAAAATAATTATTTGTGTTTTGCTTTGGAAGCTGTTCAATTCAAGTAGAATTGTTAATTTACCCTATAGCACATAAAATAGATATACATTCGGGTATGATGCAAATCAACGAAGCATTAATGGTAACCAATGGTAGAATTTTTATTGACCACAAAATTGTTTACAATTATTAGGACTATTATTTTGCAAGTTTACACTATTACTACCTTTATAACTATGGATGTAGAGTCCTCCAACCCGGTCTCGATAAACCAGTGCACAAAGGTTTTCTGAGCACATATTTAGAATACAAACCAGCATTGGGGGAATCTCGCTATCTCGGCTGCAGTCGAATGCAAAGCGGTATGATGCGAATTAGCGACAATGACGTTAAGGTTAAAATTAAGCATACAATTGATAAGTGTTGGGTGTGTGGTTGTATTAGGTTACCCTATGAAGAAGAAGCGAGCTCTTAATAAATTAGAGTCGCGTGCGCTCCCAAGAGCCGTTATTAATTTATTCAGCTGACCTTAATCAGGTGAAACCCAGGGTTTCAAACGCTCCGAGCCATCCTGGGTCACCGGACATCCCTACTTTTGAAAGAAAAGCATAAAGTATAACAAGGTGAGTAAGAATATAATCTCTAGGCTATTCATCAAAGTCAACTAAAATTTTGTTAATGTTAACTTACCTCTGTATGGGTTTCTAGAGTTTATTACTTACCTTGATGTGATAGAGCTTTTTTTTTTTTTTACATTACCTGCACATTTTTTATGCATGTCTTTGTTTTTTCAAGGGTTAGATGGGATATTTTAAAGTTCTCTTCGTAGTACCTCTGCAGGGAGGTATTGAAGGATTTCATGCTGTAGTTCTGATCTTTCATGTTCTTCTTGGGCTTGCTTGTTTTTGTTTGGAGTCCAAAGGTGTCCAAAGACTCTCAGGTTTGGTTGTCAGGTGACGCTGAATCGACTGAAGTGATTGAGTCAGGGTTGGTTCAACTCTAGTCTCCTCCTGTCTGCATGTTGAAGTGTGTCTGGGCAAGGCACTGAACCCAAAATTGCTCCCAATTTTGGGTTCAGTGCCTCACGTATCATGATTAATGACAATGTGTTAATGATAATGCTGAGAATAGGAAGCACATTGGCAAATTACTCGGGTGGTGCTGTAGGCTACTTTTAGCTTTGCCAGGTATCTAAATTCCAAATGGAAAATCTAACCAACTATCAACTATGTACAAATAGGCCCTGGTGCAAGACGCTACCAAAGGGAAGGTATTTACAGTTGTCCAAACCTGCAGCAAACAGGGTGGTCAGACTCTAATCAGAGTAGCCGTCTTCAGCCCATCTTGGGTATCCAAAGGGGTCGGGCCAGCGTCTCCTGCCTGCGAAGAATCCGAGGCCTGACGTCGAAGGAGCTGAGTTCCTGTAGTCGTCTTCACTGCTCCCGTTAGCGAATGAGCTGAGGCCTGACATCGAGGGAGCTGACTCCTCCTCTCCGTTCCTCCGCAGTCTCTTCATACTTACCTGCTCCGTGTGGTTCTCCTCCCTGCTCCTCTTCGTGGGGTAGCTGAGGCCTGGCTTGAAGACATTTCCTCAGGCTTGGGCTGGGGAGCAGCGTGAGCCTGGAGCAGGAACAGGGGCAGTGAGGGCGCCAGAAGGGAACAAGAGACGCGTCCGTCGCCAATCCTCCCAAAACCGTCTGGTTGGAGCTGCTGGACGAGAGGGGAGCGATACCTGACGTCCTCGACATGAAGGTCCTCTTCATCCTCAGTCGTGGAGCCATACCCCGAATCAGCGCCGTCAGACCAGTCCTCGCCACCGTCGATGTCCATCAGCTGATGACCATCTTAAAGACATACGACATTTCATTTAAAACAAACCAGTGTACAAACATGTATGTCTCAGTGTACAAAAAGTTACATAGATTAATATAATATGCGTTGCACATGGAGCATTATGCACACTGAACCATGGGTACATTGATAAATTCATGTGCAACCTGCAACATTATCTAACAAACCACTGTGATTCTGCACAGACCAAAAAAGTAGTTTGAATGAGTTGTAAGTATTGCAACCCCCACACAGGGTGCACACATGCAGTGCAGTTGTACAACAAATTGCTCTCATCCTCTCAAAAAGTAATAATATAAGATATGCCTTAATAAGCAGCTAATAGCATTGTCAAAGTACACAATAGTTCGGGCTGAAAAAAAAAAAACAGTCAGACATCTTCCAACTTAACCACACTGATATTTTAGAGAAATACTTGAACATAAGTTCATTTATTGTGATCAACTGTACACATGACAGTACGGGATGGTTCGGTATAACATCCAGATATAATAAGTCAAGCTTTAAGAATCTAAACTAACTCAGAGTCCCATCAGGGTCACACAGAACAACAGGCCCTGGTGTGTTTACATCTGCACGTGCTAACGTTCCTGACGTTCGGAGCTTTAAGTTCCGTCGTCTCCATGGTGCTCAAGAAAAACTTTTCGGCATTATATGAAATTTGGCCCAGTCGCCATCTTTTTCCAATAATTTCGATGTGACATTTGGAGTATTTAATGCCCTCAAACCAAAATAACACTGTTTTCAAACCACTACATTTACAGTTAGTTACTTCTACACCTTTCCCGGGGTATTTACGAAATTCTGTCCATCAAATAATAATTTAACACGAAGAAATCGTCGAATAAGTGTCTGTTTTCACCAAACTTTTCCCCACAAGTTTAACGATACAGTGTGAACTGTCCACCTTTACAGTTAAAAAATCGCAGATTTCAACACTGATAAAACTTTTACAGATTTTAGGCAGTGAATCAATGAATCAATCATATGCAAAATGACTTATTACTTTAACAATGTAGAAGAAATGGGACAGTTGTCTTACCCGCACGGTTGTCGTCCAGCTCGGGGGCGACTCCCCTCAGCAGGTGCTCCTCGAAGATCAGCGGTCGACTGAAGGCCATGTCCGAGTCCTCGGTTTTCCACGACAGTTCAGAGATCCAGTAGTTTTCTTTTCCAACAAGATGCGCTTTCCAGTAGTTTTTTCTCTCCGGGAATTCAATTCTCCAAGTGTTCGCTTTCCACAGCTGAAATTTGCAACAGGTCAACTCGTGTCAAGGTGCAAAAGGGGAATTTAGAAGATGCGCAGCATTTATATACCCTCGCTTAGGTCACCGTTACGTTTCTTTTAGTGACGCACGCGCGTTCCTGTGGCTGCCTGGAGAAGCCTGCACTTCAACTTGCTGCGTTACAGTGACTGCAAACTACATGACATCACCACCAGCAGCTTGCACACACAAGTGAATTAGAGGGTTAAAGCATCAAGTGCTGAATACTTATCGAGTTTAGCCTCAGTGTGGTGTATATTATTTGTTCTATGTCACAATAAAATGAATATATTTGGGATTTAGACTCTTTGGAACTTGGCATTTGTGATGGACATTTTCATTTTTTCCCCTACATTTATAGAAAAGAAACAGAAACAGATGAGTTCATACCATCTAAGTCTTCAGCTTCATCAAAAGATTTATCACAGACAGGTACAACGTCCAGCCTTTGCAAAGCAACTGTTCTGATTGAAAACACATCATTTTGTCAGATAAATTCATTTCACAATTTTCATTTTCATATTGCAAGAAGAACAAAGAACAACACGTTCTGTTTCACTGTGACTTCATTATAAACAAACCATCTATTTCAAACTCACTTTCTAAGCCTAAGTCAGTCTTGTCAAGAGATCTGCCTTTGAAGACTTCAGCTCCAAATTCTACTGCCATTAGAAGCTTGCTGGAGTGTGTTTTCTGTTAGCTGGTAATATTCACAATAAACACAAATATCATGTCCCATGAATTTAGCTGATCCACTTCATTTTCTTTCAGGTTCATTATCTGACTCATTGTAGCCACATGTTTCCTCAGCTGGGTTGACATGAGTGTTTCAGGCCTCTTTCCTCCACTTGCAGCGGCATACTTCCTCAAACAGTCTGTACCTCGATGATGGGACTGTGAATTCTGTCTTGTAAAAACGTTCTCATTGCTGTCCAGTATGTCACTGTTCTCACTCCTTTTTCGATTTTGTCATCTTCATAAAAAGCACAGATACGTTTTGACCCCTCTCCTAGTAAACTCATTACTCAAATCTTGCTGCAGCTTTGAAGGGCACTGCATAACATCCTCATTTGGTTCTTCTTTGGATCTGTCCCTGTGGGTCTGCAGGGGCAATTTCTGCTGCCTCGTCATGCCATCTTCAGTTGAAAATAATTATTTGTAAAAGAAAGCACTCACTGAGAGTCATGTATGCTGTGGGGTTAGGTCCCTTCTAAGAGTTTCTTTTTTTGCCTCCTCCTCTGTGGACACTTTTTGAAGCTTTATCAAATCCTCTGTGAGTAGGATCTTTTTCTTCTTCCTGATGATGATGAAAGTGGGAAAACATTGCTGGGTCACTTCTTATTCAATGTTGAGTTTCTACATTAGATGCTGTGCCATTTTACTTTGTGGTGTTTTGCAGTATACACAATAATGTTTCTTGTCTCACTTTTGTTTTTCTCCCATGGCACAGAACAGTGTTCACTGTAACACAACGTAACCCTTATCTTCATCCTCATTCTCAGCATTGTGGTCTGTCTCTCCATCATTGTTGTCTCTGTCCATGAGCTCTTCATGTGCATCAGTGAAGTTTGGGGTATTTTTTTCTTCCTTCTTCTCTCTCTCCTCTTCCTCTTAAAACACTAGGAGATGAATCTTCAGCTATAAAGTGAAAGAAAAAGCTGCCAGTTGCTTTGTTCCATTGTAGTATTGAATGTATGTATGTGATTCTTTGTATAATTTGTGTCTGCTAAATCACTTGTGACCATTTTCACCAATAAAATGTATCATCTTTGTGTTAACCTCTTCATCTTCAGAGGAATTAAGAGGATGACAGAATATAATCACTTTCCAGATCATGACTGGATTCTGACAGAGATCTCCTGAAATACATAAACAAATCAAAATGTAACTGTTTTAATCTTGAATATGTGACCAAACTTAAAGCCACTCGTTTGAATTCAGATCACATTTGTCCCTAAGGTAGATAAAACAACACAGCATTTTCAATTAGCAATCATCCATTTAAGAAAAATGAGGTTTCCATTATTACCACACCAGGGGACCAAGTTACACAGTTGCAAGCATAACTGCTTGGAGAGCACATTCACTTTAATACTGGCAGTTGTGATACAGTGAATGTGCTGGTTTATTAGTAACTGTAGCATTTGGCAACATGTCTGAAACAAATGATTGATAGTATTGATTGTACACGGTAGTTTGCAGCAGTACTTGAAAATTTCAAACTATATTTTTTTCCAAACATGGCCTTAAAAATCACCTGAACATGACAGGCAAGTTCACTAATCTGAGTTTTCACCTTGAGCTGTGGACAAACTCAGTCAGTTTTTTAATGCTAAATTAACACACACACACACACACACACACACACACACACATACACACACATATATATATATATATATATATATATATATATATATATATCAAAATCAGAAATAAGGAATAAATTAAAGGGGATACCAGTTCCTGCTCTTGATCCTCCTTTTTTCTTTTCATCATCTGTGAAGAACAATTGTGTACACGTGAAATATAAACAATCCAAACAAACACAAACACAGAGGTCATAGTTAATGGTGCTGTTGCTCTGGACGTTTTCCAATTTTTTGCCCACCCTACTTAAATACTTGAAGTTTACAAAACCAAGCAAGTGACTTATCAAAAACCTGCCCCTTGAACTTAAAGAAGTTGTATGATGTTACTGTCCACTGCCAAGTCAAACTGTTCATACTCTTAAGATCAGGATAAAATGAGTTAGTTCATTACAAACACTACACCTGTTGGTCATTTAGCTAACTGTATTGTACCGATTATGAAATACTTGTAAATACCTCCCACAGCAGGGTATGGTGGAGCTAACTAGATGAGAAGCATCATTAGAAATTATGTCACTTTAGTTGCAGGTTAATGTTCAATCTTTAACTTGACCTGACTAATTAAGCTAATGCTAAGGTTAGCTAAACAATTGCGAAGGAGCTAGCCTTCAGGTCCCGTTCTGCTTTGCTCATCCAGGTGATCCTGTACATTTTGCAATTGCTGTGTTGTGAAAGCACTGATCTGCCATATGACTTTCACACAACCCTTTTCCATTTTTTACCTTTCAGCTAGCTCTCTGAATAGACTATCTATGGACTATCTATCTATGTTGAAGTGATAATAGTCATGAAATGTGATCTATTGATTCGTGCCCATGGACACGAATTTTCAATTTTTTCATGTCTCTCAGCACTGGCTTGGAGAGGAACAAACCCACCTAATGAGGTGACCCAATACTTTCTTGCTGTCTGGGTTTGTCTTCATAACTTGCATATATCCATGACAAGAAATTATAAGTAGACCAGAATTTTACATTTGTGAGCAATGGCAAGTATGGACCAAGGGACAGCTTGCCCTCCTGTGAGGATGTAGAAAAAATGGGCGTGCCCGGGCACCAGAACTAGATGCCCGAACCACCTCAACTAGCTCCTTTCGATGCGAAGGAGCAGGGGCTCTACTCCCAAGCTCCCTCCTAATGTCCATGCTTCTCACCTTATCTCTAAGGCTAAGCCCAGACACCCTCCTGAGGAAACTCATTTCAGCCGCCTGTATCCGTGATCGAGGTGCTGACCCTCATCCCCGCTGCTTCACACTCGGCTAAAAACTGCCCCAGTGCGTGTTGAAGGTCCTGGTCTGATGAAGCCAACAGAACCATGTCATCTGCAAAAAGCAGAGACACTATTTTGAGATTCTCAAAATCTCGACGAAATCCATATTGTTCCTCCTGAATCCGAGGTTCGACAATCGGTCTGAGCCTCCTTTCCAGCACCCTGCGCCTTGAGATCCTATCCATGAATACCACAAACAGGAGTCTATAAAACACGAGAATGCGTGTCAAGAATGCGTACACAGCTCTCATTTTGGTTGTACAAGGACCGTATGGCTCGCATCAGCAGCCCCGGTACCCCATACTCCCGCAGTACCCCCCACAGGATCCCTCGGGAGACACAGTAATAAGCCTTTTCCAAGTCTATAAAACACATGTAGACTGGTCAAATTCCAATGACTCCCTCAGCAATCCTGCAAGAGTGAAAAGCTGGTCCACTGTTCTGCAGCCAGGACGAAATCCATATTGTTCCTCCTGAATCCGAGGTTCGACAATCGGTCTGAGCCTCCTTTCCAGCACCCTGGAGTAAACTTTCCCAGGGAGGCTGAGTAGTGTGATACCCCGATAATTGGAGCACACCCTCCGGTTCCCCTTTTTAAAAATGGGGACCACCACCCTGGTTTGCCACTCCCCTGCCACTGTCCCCGAGCTACATGCGCCATTGAAGAGGCATGTCAGCCACGACAGCCCCACAATGTCCAGAGCCTTTAGCATCTCACGGCTAATCTCGTCCACACCTGGCGCCTTGCCACTGGGCAGCTTCTTAACTACCTCAGCGACCTCTGCCATAGATATGGCCGAGGCTTCCCCCAAGTCTTTGGACTCTGCCTCCTCCACGGAAGACATATTAGTCGGGTTCAGGAGTTCCTCAAAGTGCTCTTTCCACTGCTCAACGATATCCCTAGTCCAGGCCCTACTTTCCCTTCCTGAGCTGCCGGAAACTCCTCCCACACCTGAGTTTTTGCTTCCGTGACTGCAGAAGCCACAGCTCTTCTGGCCTTCCGGTACCTGTCTGCTGCTTCAAAGATGGTGTTCGTTATGGCCAAACTATGACTAGCACAGAAGTCCAACAACAAACCACCACTCAGGTTCAGATCGGGGAGGCCGTTCCTCCCAATCACGCCCCTCCAAGTTTCCCCATCGTTGCCCTGTAAGCGTTGAAGTCCCCTAACAGAACTATGGAATCCCCACCCTTTCCAGGACACCACCCAGAGACTCCAAGAAGACCAGGTACTCCGAGCTGCTGTTCGGTGCATAAGCACACACAACAGCCAGAGCCTTACTCCCCGCAACTCCAAAAACTCCAACACTGCGGCACTCAGTCTAGGACTTGTGAGTATCCTCAGTCCCGCCCGGGGAGGGGCCAGACAGTTCACAAAAAAACCCTGATAAATTGGCAAGTTTGGGAGTTGGCCACCTCGCCCGGAAAAGGGAAACCAGGGCACAATCCTGTAGCATGACCTGGGAGGGGAGCTTTGCCAGCCGGGTGGCAGGCGAAGGCAGGACCCCAGGCTTACCGATGCCTGGTGGTGCAGACTAGCTCTACGGATGTGGAATGTCACCTCTCTGGTGGGGAAGGAGCCTGAGCTGGTGCGGGAGGTGGAGCGGTACCAACTCTCCTGTGTCTCCAAAGGTTTTGAGAGTGTAACTTGAATTTTGGAGTTTGTGTTTACTGTGTTTTGACATTTCAGAAAAACTGTAATATACACTACTGATCAAAACACTCTTGTTAGTGAGATTTACACAACTTTGTGTTTCTGACATTAAAGCATGAAGTTAATAGTAACAACAACAGTAAAAAATGTAATAAAGCTGTGTGTAAAAGCTATATTAATGTTATTAATAATCTATACAAAAGGACCAATAGTAATGGATACAAATCAGAGAAAAACAGAATATTGCTGAACTCATCCAGTATTTGCAGATTTGTTACATTCGAAACTGGGTCCAAATTTAACATAATATTTCAACTGTCAGCAGGCTGACTCTTGCTAATGAAGGTGTGTTACTGTGGACAATTATATTTCAGTTTAAATGAACATTGGGGGTATATGGGGTGTCCTATAACTTCTGAAGAGATGACAATAAATGGGTCTGTTATGGTAATTAAAGCAAATATTGGAACTAAAAAAAAGTATTTAGATTTGTTACATTCAAAATTTTAAAAAAAATATTTATAAAGGAAGCTGCTCTGTAGTCAAAGTGTGTGGCTCTTAAAAGAGCCTTTTTTGTAGATTTTCCATGTTTCAGACTCAGAACAGCTCACTTCTTCTTGGGTGCTGCCTTCTTGGCTTTGGGTTGGCAGCCTTCTTCTGGGACTTCTTGGCGGCTGCTGGCTTCTTGGCCGCTGCGGGTTTCTTGGCGTCGGGCTTCTTGGCTTTAGGAGCGGCTTTCTTAGCCGGCTGCTTTGCCTTGGTATCAGCCTTCTTGCTCATCTTGAAGGAGCCGGAGGCCCCGGTTCCCTTGACCTGAGTCAGCTTCCCTTGGCCACCAGGCTCTTGATGGCGGTCTTGATGTGGGCCTTGTTCTTCTCCACATCGTAGCCTCCGGCAGCCAGAGCCTTCTTCAAAAACAACCGTCTGTGGATGAGCTGTTTGTAATAAACCAAAGCTGATCTGGTCGTAGCAAACACACTGGTGATGACCGAGGCTTATGGCGCACATCAGCCAGACTGCATATCAGGACTGGTTCGTGTCTTCAGTATAACAGATCGAACTGTCATGCTGATCAATATATCACTGATAAACTGTAAATGATTTCACCAGGTGAATACATTATTTTGTACCGTAGGAGGAGCCGCAGCATTAAATAACATGGAGGACCTCAGACCCTGTAGTGAATCATCTAGTTTGGGTCCAGGAGACAAGACTCCTGGACCCAATAAGCTTTTAAGTGTAATCTTAAACATGGAGAGGGTCTCCATGTTTAAGATTACACTTAAAAGCTTATTTCTGATAAAGCTTAGAGTCAGGGCTTTCACAGGCCTTAACCATGCTCTAATTATGCTGATAGACTGATATTATTATTGTTACTGTTGTTGCTGCTGTTGTTGTTGTTGTTAGTAGTAGTCATAGTAATAGTATTAGTATTATTAATATTATAGGTTTATTATATACAGACATGGAACAGTCAGTTACCACTTTTTTTTCCCTTTTCTTTCTTCAGTCACCAGAGAACAAGCTGGATGAGGCCTTGACTGACGTGACTGTGATGGCGGGTCATGTGTGTTAAAAATGTAAAAAGATCTGTCCAGTCCAAATATAGTGGTATGTGAAATGGGGGAGCACCTTCTAAGCTTCACACATTTCAGTCCATGAGCATCGTCATCATCATCACTCACTGATAACAGTGTTTATCAGGTAACAGTCTGTGGAGTTACCTGCATCATTAGGTACTCAACAAATCCAAAATATCAAGGTAGACATTACTGTGGAATAACTCACTCCCATAAAAAAAATATAACCCAATGATATTACACAGTATCAGACAACAGAGTATGACTGGAGTCTTTGTGCACCCCAGCCTCATCTGTCTTCAGTTGAGAACTTTTTATTTCTCAAAGACATTCTGCACACCTGACTGTAGTCTGATGAAAAAATCTCACTCTTGTCATAACCTGGTTTTAGCACAGTGTTCATCAAATGAGTAGGACATTAGTAAGTACATTACATCTACTAATGTACAATAATGGGCCCCCCATGGATATTTAAGTTAACGGCTGTTATTGTGTAGGAACATGTCACTGTCATTCAGTTAGTTTACTGTATCATATGATTAACTACAAAGCTGAAGGAAAAAGTTTGCCTTTACAGACAGAGTGTGTGGCTCTTAAAAGAGCCGTTGTGTTGTTGTGGTGGAGCAGCACAGCAGTTTACTTGGAGCTGGTGTACTTGGTCACAGCCTTGGTGCCCTCAGACACAGCGTGCTTGGCCAGCTCACCGGGCAGCAGGAGACGCACAGCGGTCTGGATCTCCCTGGAGGTGATCGTGGAGCGCTTGTTGTAGTGAGCCAGGCGAGACGCTTCAGCAGCGATGCGTTCAAAGATGTCGTTGACAAACGAGTTCATGATGCTCATGGCCTTGGAGGAGATACCGGTGTCGGGGGGTGGACCTGTTTCAGGACTTTGTAGACGTAGATGGCGTAGCTCTCCCTCCTGGTCTTTCTCTTCTTCTTGCCGCCCTTGCCGGCGGTCTTGGTCACAGCCTTTTTGGAGCCTTTCTTGGGCGCGGACTTGGCGGGTTCAGGCATTTTATTCGTTCAGTGATCTCAAAAACGAATGAAAGTACATGGGCGGGGGCGACTGTATTTATAGAGGCTCTATGCAAAAATGACTGTGTGGTCCCCGTCCTGTGATTGGTTGAGCTGCTCAAATGGAGGGTCGTGATTTCATGGTGACTTTCCTTTAAGTTGGCGCCCAGTTTGGAGACAATTTGTGCACAGAGAAGAGGAAGAAAACAGGAGGTTAAATCAGCAACATTCGCATCACAGACACGTGTTGGGAACTCACGTAAAGAAAAAAGAAAAGAAAAAAGAAAAACATATTAATATTCAAGTTAGACTGGAAAACCCTGCTGTACGACAGCTATATAATCAGAATTTAGGCAGATCTGAGATACAAAGTGCTTTGAACATATCAAACATAAAGCACCCTCATGCTGTTGATTAACACAAAGTGAGCTCAGTGGAATTTCATTTGAAATCAAGATAGAAAATTAAATGAGATACTGCAGACATTTTGTCTATTGTGATATAATGGATGTTAGAACAAAAAGTGCTTTTCATTTTTTACTTCTTCCAGATCACACAGGTGGCACTGTATTCTCCTTTGGCATTGAATGGAAACTTCATGTTTCCTGTCAGAGGCAACAGACTTCTTTTTGGTGTGTATTGACCAGTAACTAGCTAGCTAGTTTTCTTTAAAAAATAAATAAATAAAAGAATTTTAATATGGAGAATATTTATGAATAAAAACTAAAAACTAAACAAAGGATCTAAAATTACTATTTTGAATATCAGGGATGTCTGGTGGCTGATCTCAGTAGTTTGATGGAACTGTTTTCTAGCAACACAGCAAGTCACTGAGTAAACTTTCTCAAATGAAACACAACTAATATTAACGCAATGCACAACTGTATTGAATTATTTTGGGAACTGAAAGGAAACGAGCTCTTAATGACGGAGTGTGTGGCTCTTAAAAGAGCCGTTGTGTTGTTGTGACATCAGGTGACAGGTTTAACCTCCGAAGCCGTACAGAGTGCGGCCCTGTCTCTTCAGAGCGTACACCACGTCCATGGCGGTCACCGTCTTCCTCTTGGCGTGCTCGGTGTAGGTGACGGCATCACGGATCACGTTCTCCAGGAACACCTTCAACACACCGCGGGTCTCCTCGTAGATCAGACCGGAGATACGCTTCACTCCGCCACGGCGAGCCAGACGGCGGATAGCGGGTTTAGTGATTCCCTGGATGTTATCACGGAGAACTTTACGGTGACGCTTAGCGCCTCCTTTACCGAGTCCTTTTCCTCCCTTGCCACGACCACTCATTTTGACTGTTCAGAAAAGATTTCGTGAATGAGTGTGAGTGAGAAGCTCGCAGCTCTTTACTGCCAGTCTGCGGACGTGAAAGAAGACAGATATGGGTGTGTTCTTCTTCTTCCTCTGTGGCTTTAATGGCCGTAGCTGATGAAGTCTTTGGTGCATTAGTGCCACCACATGAAGCAGAGCGTGAATCAGGAACAGCAGGACTCCTATAAGACTGAGTTGAACGTGACTTTATTCAGGGGTGGAAAAAGTGTTTTGAGGTCACTGGTTACTGGAAATTAAATGTTAATTACCTAAAAAATCATGAGCTAATCTTAGAATTAAAGAAGGAAATGAAAAGTATAAAAGACTTAAATATTTTAACCAAATCTGATATTCATCTGTGGGAGATTATGAAAGAAAGACTGCAACACTTCTTTAAATATAAAAGTAAAGTATTGGGTCAACAACGAAATGAAAAATATAGAGTGCTAATGTTAAAGTATGTAGACCTGCAAGTAAGAAGATAAAGATGCCTTGAGCGAAACTGAATTGGAATTGACTAACATGAATAATGAGGTGTCTCACTGCCTCTATTTACAGGCAGGTATAGACAATAATGGGCATGGTCTTGGTAACATTCATGGCCTATTAAGCCTGCATAAAAAGAAACTTCAAAATAAGTTTGTTGCAGCAATCTGAAATGATACTGGGAAAGTAGTTAATGATGAGAAGTCAAAAAGAGAAACCATCAGAGAACTGTTTGGGAAGATGTACTAACAAATAAACATAAACAAGTCAAAGTTACTGACCTTTCTGAATTCTACTGAGAAGCATGAGGTTGGCCTAAACTCATTGGGAGGAGAGATTATGAAAGATGAAGTTAAACAAACAATCTCAGAACTAAATACAGGCAAAGCTCCAGGTTCAGATGGACTTCCCTGTGAATTTTACCAAGCATGTACAGATGAGATCACAGATTTGCTAACCTCAGTATTTAACACTGCACAGCATACAAACAGGTGAACTCAAAAAAAAATTTAATAATAAAGACTTTTATTCTGTCGAAATTATTGTTTTTAGCAACCGTTTTCCCAGACCAGCATATCATGGAGAGGGTGTGAAGGGTTGTCCAATATAGTCCTTATCTTGAACAATATTCTCCTCTCTGACACTGCTGTCAGAGAATCCAGCTCCAATCCCACAACATGGCTGGCTTTACGGATGAGCTTATTCAGTCTGTTGGTGTCCTTCACCTTCAGTCTGCTGCCCCAGCACACAACAACATAAAGGATGGCACTGGCCTCCACAGACTCATAAAATATCCTCAGCATAGTCCGGCAGATGTTGAAGGACCTCAACCGCCTCAGAAAATAGAGACCCTTCCTGTAGAGTCCAGTCCAGTTTATTGTCCCAGTACACCCCTAAGTACTTGTAAGCCTAAACAGTATCCACACTGACCCCACGGACAGAGACAGGAGTCACTGGAGCCCTAGTTCTCCTCATGTCCACCACCAGTTCCTTAATCTTTGCCACGTTGAGCTGCAGATGGTTCTGCTCACACCAAGTGACAAAGCTTTCCACCACAGCCCTGTACTCAGTCTCCTCACCCTTGCTGATACATTCAACTACTGCAGAGTCATCAGAAAACTTCTGAAGGTGGCAGGTCTTTTCATAGTGTCAAAACCTCTCCCATGTTGTTTTGCTGGAGTGTCCACTCCAGCTTCCTCCTGTACTTCTCCTTGGCCTCATTGATGTTCCTTTTCAGCTCCCTCTGGATTGTTCACACCTCTTCCCAGTTGCCAGCTCTGAAAGCCCTCTTCTTCTCATTGGGGATGGCTTTAATGTCCTTTGTTACCCACGGCTTGTTGTTTGGGTAGTAAAGGACAATCTGTCACCTCAAAGCAGTCCTGCAGTGTGTCATTAGCCTCTTCAGACCATCTCCTCACTGTCTTCGTGCGCACAGGCTGCTTCTTCACCACAGACACATAACAGGGGCTGAGGTGAATCAGGTTGTGATCTGACCTGCGAAGTGGGTGCAGGGTAACAATTGCATACAGCAGGTCGATGGTTCTCTCCTCTCTGTGGAACAGCTCACATACTGGGTGAACGTGGGGAGTGTAGTGTCCATATTATTATTATTATTATTATCAATTTGAAATCTCAGTAAAGTTCAGGATAAGGACAGTCATAATGTGACTACATGCAGATAAATCAGTAAAGATGAATGTAGTGGTTAAAACTGTTGGTGATGCCCCACTGTAAACAGGTGAGCGTCTTCTTCTGTGATTGGCTGCAGCTGTGTCTCAGCTCTCCCAGGTGAGTGCAGCTGGAACGTCCTGAGCAGTGTTGTGAGGCCGTCGCTGTCCGAGGTGCTGAACTCAAACCAGCAGAGATGGTAGCTGCTGTCTGTGTTCACGGTGCTGAACCTGTGCTGCTGCTGAGCTCTGTGGAGCAGCATTGAGGCTGCATCCTGACTAGGTGGGCTGCGCTCCTCAAGTCACACTGACAACAACCAGTGATACACTGGCACAGTTATTGAAGTCTGCTGACAATTTACACATCACTTCATTTCATTTAACCATTTGATTTATAGTTTGTGCTGTAGTTTTCTTTCTTTCTTTTACCTATGATTGACCTGCTGACAGTCACCTGTATGACACAGTAGGCACCATGTGCAGAGGTACATGTTGAACACACACCCACACACCTTACCACAGCCACTGCTCACATGAAAAGAGGTGGGATTCAAAACAATGCCTCCAGGGGAGACTGTTCCCTAAACACAGCACCTTAGACCAACGCCATTTTTATGAGAGTCATCGGGAGCAGATGATGTATGATTCCATTCAGAAATGCAGTATGTTTATTCTTTGGAGGAGAAAGAGCCAGGCCTACTGTAAACACCTGGAGGACTGTTTTTTTTGAAACACTTGTGTGTGTGTCAATGCAACATTTCATGTGTGTATGTTTCCATGTAAGCATCATAAAATCTGCCCCAGTTGAAAGTTATGTCATCATCCCTCAAGTGTCTGGTAGCAGAAGCTGTAGCCTGGTGTCAGTGGTTCCATGGTGTAATGGTCAGCACTCTGGACTCTGAATCCAGTGATCTGCGTTCAAATCTTGGTAGAACCTGGTTGTCAAAGACTTATTATTATTGTTCTAATATTTCATGTCAAAATAACTGCTGTAACAAGACACCCAAAAATAAATATGGATGGCCACTGAAACAACAAAGCTATTGGTAGCTGAAGACTTCTGCACAGTTGAGTTGGTGCATTCAGCAACAGTATTGAAACATATGACCTTGTTTTTTATTAACAAGTTAAGGATGTCTTCAAATTGTATCAAATATTACTGGACTTCCTGTACATGTGATTCACTGTGCTTGAAATAATTTAGATTTTGTCAGGAAATGCCACATGCAGCATTCATATCTAGGCCGTATTTATTTGCTGGATGTCACTGGTGCACCCTCTGCACATATTGTGGAGTTGACTGTGTGTTTTGTCCCTCTCAGGGCGCCATGTTGTTAGAAAGAAGTTGTGAAGAGAGTTTTGTTGTTTTTGGTCATGCTGTATGGCGGAGAGGCTGTGTGTGAAGAAACAGAACACTTCAAGTCTCAGCCACAACCCTGAATCCTGTCTCCAGTGCGTCCTTCTCTCCACTCGATATCCCACTACACACTTTTAAAACACAACACAGAGTACCGGGGAAGGTACAGAGGCTCCAGCAAGCGACAGACTCATTGAGGGAGTGTGTTACATATATGTCCTTGTCCTTATCCCAATGATAACTTCTATCATCATCATTCAAGTGTCTGGCAGCAGGAGTTGTTATCTTGCATACAGTGCAGTACAGTGAATCCAGCAATCTGAGTTCAAATCTCAGTGGAACCTGGTTGTGAAAGGCTTTAAATGTTGTGTTAAACATCTCTATCTGTACATTACTTGAATGTTGTTTTATGCAGTGTTTGCTCACAAGGGTTATAACAATAGTTGTGATTGGCTTGTGGCTGTTTTTAAAGGCATATTCCATGAGTCTGCTATAATGCATTGAATTGTTAAGTGGTTTCACACGATTTATATCTGACTTGTAAAAGGTCATTTTACCTTTCTAATCCAGAGCAGTCAGCAGAGACAGCTCTGAGTACAAGTATAAATACTGTAAATGGAAACCTGCAGCATTGACTTGTCTCTAACTCTCAGGTCACTGTTCGTGTGGGTTTACTATAAACATTAACAGTCAGGATGGCCGAGCGGTCTAAGGCGCTGCGTTCAGGTTGCAGTCTCCCCTGGAGGCGTGGGTTCGAATCCCACTTCTGACATGAACATTTTCCCTGAAGTAGTTCCTGAACTTGAATACTGGAGAGGCATTTGTTATAGTTTGTCTGAGATGTGTGTGGTGTCCTCTAACATAGATCAGATAATACTGCACACAGACTGCAGTCAGCTTCACCCTGCCCATTTCACTGAGGACATGCCAAGTGCACTTTGACATTTTCATGCACAGCCTGGTACACCAGGAAGTGGTCTGTGGGTCAGACACAGTACATTTTCATAGATTATAGGTGGACATGTTACAGTTTGTGACATTGAGATTTTCTCAGAGGAAACTTATTGTTGTCTGGGACATACAGTGTTTCCAAATATGACTGCAGTTCAAACATATTGACATTGTCTCTAACAGCCGTCCCTGAACCATCTTGAACAGGAGTGATGTCGCAGAATAATTACACACAACAGTTCTGCTGGACAAATTTTACCGCCACCAGCTGACTGTTGCAGAATAACCTCAGACACCTCTGTGCTTATGTTCACATCTTGGCGTATGCATTCATCCCTGTACAGTTTCAACAAAGGCTAAAGATGCTCTGGGCCAACTGATGATGATCTCCACTGATAAAGATTTTATACACACTGTGACTGATCCCATTGTAAGACACCTCTGCTGTGGGACAGCTTAGATATTTAATATCAACTGTTTCTAATAAGTGTTTTTCATTCTGGTCTTTGTATTTAAGACAACTGTAATTGCTACCTCATTGAATTACGCTGTGTGCGTGTGTCTATGTGGTAACTTCCTCTGTTAATGAAGTTGAGGTGTGTGTGTAACAAAAATTCTGTGCAGGTTTGTATCTTACAGTAGGTTTACAGAAAAGGAAGAGGATAGTTTCAGACAGTGGGAAAAGTGAGCTGAGAGGAGCTGAGAATGGTGCTGAAAAGAAACATGTTAAAATGTGGTTGACTTTTCAGATGGTTAACAAAACAAAAACAACTTTAGCTCCAAAGAACTCATTTAATAAAATAAATTCAGATTTCTTGTACCTGTTCCATTGTCAAATTGTATTGACTATGTTCTTATTGAGTTCTGCACAGCTGTTACCCGCTCTGCAAGATAGAACTTTCCCTTAGAGCCTTATTCTGTATTTACGATTTAGGTGACACATTTACACCTGAAGCTAATAAACTAACGCTGAAGCTAATAAGCTAAAAGCAGCAGAGGACTTGCTCTTGAGTTCGAGGTGATGGCTCACCAAAAAGAGCCGTTGTTCTGTTAAATGAAAGACAGACAGTTTAAAAGCTCTCTCTCTCCGCGGATGCGCTCGGGCCCAACTGGATGTCCTTAGGCATGATGGTCACCCTCTTGGCGTGGATGGCACTGAGTTGGTGTCCTCAGACAGACCGACCCAGATAAGCCTCGCTGGCTGACCATGACGGCGGAGCTCTGAAGCCCTGGTCAGAATCTTGAAGTCTGAGCGATCTCTCTGACCAGGCTGGAAGGGCGGCTTGCGGATCAGCAGCTCCGGTGGTTCTGGTGACGACGGATCTCTCTCAGAGCCACGGTACCGGGCCTGTGGTGAGGTTTCTTTGCACCACCGGTGGCCGGGGCGCTCTGCAGGCAGCCTTAGTGGCCAGCTGCTTTCTGGGGCTTGCTCCGGTAGATTTACAGGCGGTTTGCTTGGTTCTTGCCATTTCTTCACTATGAAACAAAGAGAGAAAGTGTGAGGACAGAGGGGACCCGCTGCTCTTAAACTGAGACGCGGTGACGCTGCTTCTGGACCTCCGGCTCCTGATTGGTGAAGAGGACTCCTCGTGGAGCTCAGCGCCGCCTTACGAGCGACCCACCATATAATCTCAGCTTCGTATTGGAAAGATCTTTTAAAATGTCTCCACTTCAAATTGAGCAGGCCGCTCCCCTGCTGCTCTGCTGGGAGTCTCTTCTCTGGTTGGTCTGTGGGAACCGTCACGCTCTCTGCGGACATATAACGGAGGTTTTGGCTGCTTGGCTCACAGTTTCTCTGAGTTGTGACACAAGAAGTGGTAAACATGGTGGACAGGCAAACCAACTGGAAAAAGCAAACTAAGAAGCGAACCCGCTCACTCTCTATAAATTGCTTTGAACTCCAGTTCCCAGTCGGCCGTGTTCACGAGCTGCTGAGGAAAGGAAACTACGCTTCAGGCGTGTTGGTGCCGGTGCCCCCAAATCTACCTGGCGGCTGTGCTGGGTACCTGACCGCTATGAGATCCTGGAGCTGGCTGCAAACGCCGCCCGTGACAACAAGAAGACCCGTATCATCCCCGTCATCTACGTGGCCGTCCGCAACGACGAGGAGTTGAACAAGGCTGTAACTTGGGTCACCATCGCTCGAGGCGGTGTCCTGCCCAACATCCAGGCTGTTCTGCTCCCCAAGAAGACCGAGAAGCCCGCCAAGGCAAAGTAAAGCTGGACACTCACTGACTGCTGGAAACCAGACCCCAAAAGGCTCTTTTAAGAGCCACACACTCTTTCTGATGAAGAGCATTGTTTCTCGCTGAAAATACAAAAACAGACGTCGCTTGAAATCAAAATGTAAAAGTATTACATGTAATTATTAAAAATACTTTCAACTACATGATTAGAGAAGGAAATTACACGTGTATATTAAGTTTTATGTTTTCAAGGACCAGGAATGATGCTGACTGTCAATTACTAGTTTTTTTTAATTAACTAGTTTTCCTGGTTTGCCAAAACACTAAACCCCATTTTCTAAACTAAACTGTCAACTGCTAAATCAATCACACAGCTGGCAAAGTGTTAAACACTGTTCATCTGGTTGGACACAATTTGCAAAAACTTGAATTTTGGAGTTTGTGTTTACTGTGTTTTGACATTTCAGAAAAACTGTAATATACACTACTGATCAAAACACTCTTGTTAGTGAGATTTACACAACTTTGTGTTTCTGACATTAAAGCATGAAGTTAATAGTAACAACAGCAACAGTAAAAAAGCTGTGTGTAAAGCTATATTAATGTGTATTAATAATCCATAATAATATATATAACAATTATAATAATAATCTATGTAAAAAGGGACCTGTATGAGGGTGTCCTATAACTTCTGAAGAGATGTGACAATAAATGGGTCTGTTATGGTAATAATTAAAGCAAATATTGGAACTAAAAAAAAGTATTTAGATTTGTTACATTCAGAATTAACACTCATGTTACAAATAAGCGTCAGTAGGAAGCAGCCCTGTAGTCAAAGTGTGTGTGGCTCTTAAAAGAGCCTTTTTTGTAGATTTTCCATGTTTCAGACTCAGAACAGCTCACTTCTTCTTGGGTGCTGCCTTCTTGGCTTTGGG